>BMAU01000317.1:0-187457 GCA_019973935.1 Trichonephila clavipes | reverse complement strand
AAGTCGTTAAATAAAGAGCACTTTTTCCAGAAGAGGGAGGGGAAACAGGGGGATGACAGTCTGCGGGGTTACAGAGCTTAGCAAATTTCTCGCCAATATCGGCGCTTGCTTTACGAATACGATGCCAATCATTCATTTTCGCATTAGACGTGGACCTGTTCACACGGTCAGAAAGCAGTATTCTTATATCGAAAGCATAAACTCATTTCATTTGGCTATGGCACGTACGAAACAAACCGATACCCCGGATCCGCCGGCCTTTCCCGCAGATACTGTTAATAAAAATGCATCAAAGGTGATAGACGGCGTCAGGATAAAATTCTGAAAGTGGAATTTGTCCAGTCAGCTGCACAGATGTGCAAAAGCTGTTCGATGAAGAAGGAACTCCAGTCCACGATTCAAGGCAGAATTAATTGCCTTGAAGATATGTTCGACATGATGACTTTTAAAAAGAGGATGCTCAGGTGGTAACAGCCGGAATAGAGGCATTGAAGAAGGAGCTATCCGCCCTTGAAGGTGAGATTGAATTGATCTTTTTGCCCTTTAAAGGATTGTCCCACCCATACTGAAAACTATGAACGATAGTACCATGGCTGAATCAAGTAGCAAAAATAAGGAATTTAACAACCCCAAGAAAATTAATGAAAAATACAAAGACCAAATAGCAATAGTAATTTAAAAGATAACCCCAAAAAATAATAAAAGAGCAGGAGAGGAGGAATTTAAACCCCTAATAAATTCGCAAAGATAATCGAGATACCCATCGAACATGTCGTCTGTACCTCGAATAATAAATTCAACAGTCCTCAAATGACGAGGAAATAATGGAAGTCACCCCCCACACCCCCAAGGTCAAACCAATCATGATGCGACTAAACAAAAATTATAATCTCATTCTACAAGAGATAAATAGATCACACCCCAACACCAAAAGTAAAAATACCGAAGCTACATCCGAATTCAACCGGCAACGGTTGAAGAGCAAGATGAAATTAAAAATTCTTAACTATCAAAAAGCAGATCACTACGTAATAGAACACCCCAAGATAATTAAAGCGGTAATCAAGGGATTACCCACAACAACCAATACCGCGGATATAGAAGCAGACTTAAAAGAAAAGGTTTCGAGGTAGAAAAAAAATTGCGCAATTGCGTAAATTTTCGACGAAATCCCCATTACCACTTTTCATGGTCCAACTTAAAAAATTAAACAAAAACGCGCAAGATATCTTTAAGATTAAAAATGTTAACTATCTCACTGTAGAAGTCGTCCCGTTCCGTAGGAGACCGGGCGCTTCTCAGTGCTTTAATTGTAATTACTTTAACCATGCAAGTAAAGATTGTAGAATGACACCCAGGTGTCTTAAATGCGGAAAAAACCACAAGACTGCAAATTGCACAATAACTGAACGTCTAACAACCCTCCACTGTATTAACTGCAATGAAGACGGACATATGGCGACTAGTCGCCAATGCCCGAAATTCCCGAAATTAAAATCTAAAAAGGAAGAACCCCGAACAGACAAAAACATAACAAATCAAAATCGACCTGTTACTCCAGAAGTTAGCTATGCTAACATCTGTAGTAACAAAACTAAGTAACAGATGGCACCACGAGAGGAAACTCCCGAGATGTCAAATAAATCAACTAACGACAAAACCCCAGATAAGGCGGAACCAGCTTTTCAGTTCGAGAAATTCGCAACATATATAAATGAACTTCAAAACCTGACATCCAAGAAAACCTAAAAAGTGCTGAAGATGATCACTCAAAATCCTATCTACTTGTCGAAGCTTTGCTAGACGAGAAAGATATTTAATTTCCCCTCTAATAACAAAAATTTTTTCCTCTTAACTTTTAATTGTTTTCTCTTTTAATTCAATACTATAAGTAATTTTTCCATCACCATTGATTTCTTTTCCTAAAATCAGTTAGTCTTAATCTGAATTCATGCTCACTCCCATCATCCATCTCATTGGCTGACTCGGATCTCCAGGCCAGCCATCTTCCACCCCATTGGATCCTATTTCTGAAACCCCGCCCACCATCAAATACCAAGTCACAACACCAAGCCAACCTCAATACAAGATAGAGGACGGAGGAATCAATCGATTCCAGTTCTTTGTGCAATACAGCAGTCTGACATCCAAGTTCCCGGAAATCTTCCGGGCACTGGAAGACATGGCCAAAACAAACAATGACATCGAAAAACTTAACATCTTCCTGGTTCCTGTTGCACGATCGTGTAACAGGGACAACCAAAAATAATTACCCTAAAAACCATACAACAGATAGCTGCCGACTCTCGAGTCGAGCAATTCGATACAGCCATGAGTTTAACTGTCGTTCTGATTTAAGCACTAATTTTAATATTTAAATTTTTATTTCTCTCAAAGTAAATTTAATAAAACCCCATTACCAAGAAACAAAAAGGGCAAATTTTCAATTTCATGTACCACCACTACCAGATAGGAGATTAAAGCCCGAGAAGGGCTAGGCGCTCCATCCAAAATAACCCAGCTAGACTGTGAAAGCAGTATTCTTATCGAAAGCATAAAAAAATATCTAACCATATTTCGAAATAGCAAGTTTAAATACATGGAACAAATTTATTTTAAATGAAATTAAATATTTGTTCATTATTTTTTGAATAAAGTTTAATTATGTAAAATTGCAGTGGTAAGTAATACACCAAGTGCGAGCAGAAAGCGCTTACATTATTGTTTTTTGAAACTCCGCGTTTTTAACGAAACGATACTGGATTAATTTAGATAATACGATTACTCATGGCACGGAAATTCAAAAAAGAAGCAGCTCCTCTGTTGAACATTTTGTACATGTTACGAATAAGTATTTTAAATATAACCAATAAGTGATTTTATCGGATCTTTTACAAATGTTATTACTAAAAATCGAAAGGGTAAGTTTTTTGATACAGAATAAAAAGCGTTTACTAAAGTGATTTGAAAAGCTTATTTTCATATTTAATTCTCTATTCTACAAAATATGTTTATTTATAATTTTAGATAGCTTGTGCACTGAATATTCATTGATAGATTTTTATTAAATCGGTTATTTGTTTCGCTCATTCTGTGGGTCATCAAATTACATTTTGATCGCTACGTAATCGTAAATACTTGTTTTATTAATAACAATTCAATATGTATATATATTCATAATGATACAAGTTGAATGACGGATTGACCGAAAGCTATGGTTTTCACTCTGACAATGAATCGAGTTTCTCTAATATTTTTGTTTAATATAAACGGAAAATTTTTAAAAGCTTAATATTTTATCACTTTATATCAAACTCTCTCTCTGTAAAAATAAAAAAGCAGACTTCCAAAATTAACTAGAAACAATTTTTTTCTCATACTTTCAAGCTAGATCAGATTTTAAATTAAACTCATTTTCAAACGGAAATTAGTATACATCCTTCCATATAGTATAATCATATATCTACACACATAATGCATAAACTCGCGACTCAATTTGTTACTAAATTTATGCCAAATAGAATAATGAAAAAGTGGATTTCAATTATATGTTACCGCTAAAGTAATTATTCATATATAAATACATATTTGTGAAAGCAATTCTTTTTTTGTACCTAATGAAATTCGAGTTCGAACAAGACAAAAATTGAATTACATACTGCCTGTGTTATAGTTTTTAATTAAATGGTATGAAAAGCCTAAATTCTCTCTACACGCTATGCTTAATGTACACGCAATAAGTTTTCTTATAAAGAGAAAGTTAAAAATTCACAAATTTAAAATGCAAGAATTCTTGTTCCGTAAGAAACCATAGGATACTCTCTTATGGTTTCCTCTTCTAAAATAACTATACTAAACGCCGAATTAAAAATAAATTCCCTTATTTAAATGCCTACAAAATGAACGAAAAGGTTTATTGAAATGTTTTTTACCTTAGCAATAATAGAAACCACAATTGTTTCTTTACAGTAAATTATTTTAAATACAACGGATGCATTTTCTACTATGTTAAAAATCATACGGCCAATTATTGACAAATTACTAAAAAAGAGCACTTCTAAATTTATATTAATTTAAGTATACAAAGCATGTTTTAATTTTTTTTTTTATGAAAAGTGATTAGAATTTTTTACGAGATTTTCCGGCCGTAATTTTATACCCTTGCTAATTTTAAATAATTTAAATAGAGTTTTTCCATAGAAATGTATCTAATTATAAAAATAAAATTTTATTTCTAAGAATGTCCCTAAAATTTTAAGACACGTTTACCTTTATAATGGACATCATACTTAAATTCCTGTTTAATTTAATTATTGAGTTCCAACCCTCCTCCCAAACTTTTTAGACAGTCATAAAAGCGTGATTCTTGCTGATTAGTGTCGGGGGGGTAAGGATGATAATCTTATTTTTTCTGCTTTTTAACTCTTCAAAACATGCATATACTCTGAAAATTGTTTATTTATTCAACCATATAATAGTATTACTTCTATTTGTTTTTCTTCCGTGCTCTTTTTGATAAATACTGAAGTGGGAAAAAAATTACTTTTGAGTCAAAGATAATATTCACAGTCCTCTAGTGTAAATCAATTGCTTTTCATGTAATGTTAAATACAGTAAATTATGCCAATCCTAGATCATAATGACGTATAAAAATTTAATCACGCAAAGTGATAAAGAATATGGTGAAGCATTGAATATCGCAAAATGGGTGATGGCACAGATAATTTTTATCAAATTGCAACTGTAGGATTTTTTTCTGAAATAAAAGGCCATTTAATTTTATAAATAATTGCATTATATATATATACAGTGGTGCACACAAGGGGGTTCGCCCCCCAAAGCCCTTGATTTTTTCCTATTGATTATAATTCTAAGTATATAGTACGTAAAATTTAATTAAGTATTTGTTATTAATGATTAATTTTATTAATTAATGCTAATTATTTATTCAATAATTAGTTTTTTACTGTGTTTTGCTCGCAAAAATTGACAAAATCAAAAGGAGCCTGATACAAGAATGGTGAACTTTCGACCCCGGACCCCCCCACCCTTGAAAAATTCCTGTGTGCGCTACTGTACATATATATATATATATATATATATATATATATATATATATATATATATATATATATATATATAAACTTTTAAAGAAACGTGCAAATAACCAAATATCATACAAAAAGAGGATAAGCTACATGAAATTGGGACTTGTAAGACACATGACTTTTAACAAATTTGGTAAATTCAATGCAAAAACTACATTATTTTTTTAAAAACACATTTAATACAACTGATGACATACGTGAGTACATTTGTTATTTTGATAAATAGTTTTGGAATATATATATATGATACAATCTAAAACATAGTTTAAAATTAGAATATAATACATTGTTGAGACTAATTGTGATATTGGTTGCTAAATAACACGGAAACATTAGATTTGTGGTGCCTCAATTTCAATAATATGCGACTGCATTAAATTTGGTAAAACACCATTTTCAATAATTTTATCGAAAATGCCGAAGTTTACTTTGCTTTTATTTCAACTTTTGCATAGTATTCTGTTCTCTGTATTTTAATGTTGGATGATATCTGCAAGCCACTGTATTATTGGCTGAGATTTATTTTTGTGATAATTTAGTTAAGAAAGAAAAAATACAGCATTATGTAACAAAATTTGTTTCAAACGTATAGAGAATGTATTTGATATAGCATGACTACGATAAACCTGGGTCCCGATTTAATTAGTTATAATTGTAAGGGGTATACAGTGTACGAAAAAAAAGTAAAAACAAATATTTCTTTATAGCCTGTGTGACGTATATTCAATGACACTACGAATAACCAAAGACCTCCCTCACTCTGTTGGCAGAAATTTAGGGGCCATAAAAGAGATAGACATCTGCTTCCCTTTGCTTCTAACAATAACCCAGTTTCCCAATGACCCCCCAGCTTTTCTTCCCTTTGCTTCTAGGGGGAAGGGACAAGAGACGGCCAACGCATTCTTGAGGAAGTTCCGACTCCACCCATTTCCTTTAGACCGGATATGCCAAAATTTTTATTTCCTAAGATCCGAAAAATAACTATAATGCTAATCAACCTTAAATGCAATTTAGTTTATTTTCTTACGAATTGGTTAAGAAAAATTTACATTTCCTTTTTAAACTTCATTGATATCAATCCTAATTAGTGATATTCTAAAGTAATATTGTTTTTAATTTTTCATGTCTGTAATACTTGTTTATGATTACATTTAAATCAGCTAATATACCTCCTTTTCATTTTTTAATCGATGTAATTTCTTTGCTCAAACGTGAATGGGATTTTTTAAGCGCTATTTTTTAAAAATTAGCTTATTTTTATATACATAAGGAACTGAGGAAAAATATTTGAGAAATTATAGTATGATCATGGAATGTACATTGAAAAACTATTTAAGTTTCCAATAAGTAACAAGTTTTATTATTAACTGTAGTAATAAATTTTTTTTTTTTTTGAGGGGTGGGTGAGTTTGTACGGAATTAATGATTTCTAATATGCAATAACGCATGCTCTTTTGATTGGATTATTTCGAATGCGAAAGTTATTCCTTGGCATTAAGTCATCGTAATACAACCTAATTGGAAAACAAAAGAGATGCTGACATTGAGTTTCAGGATTTTAAAAATTAAAATTTGTTGGATTGAAGGAAATTTGTTTTAAGATGCAAAAATTTCTTTATATGGCAAAGAAAAAAATTATAACTGATAATATTCACTTAACTTATTCTTAAGATTTTAAAGACTGTGTAAACATTTACCACTTTGTAATAGAAAAAGGTAAAATTAAGAGAAATTTTTTTTATAAAAGTATTAACATTGATTCTCTGATGCTATAAAATGTAATAAAAACTTTATAAATTTTATAGATGGTGTAAGATTCGCCCGGAAGTTGAAATTCTTTATAGGTGGCGCGGCCATCGAGAAGAGGAGACTGAGAGCTGAACGAGAGAGAGGAGAGGAGAGAATGAGCGGGCGCGAGGAGAAAAACAAAATGGTGTTAACTTAAATTTAAATGTATATAGTGTTAGTTTCGTTAATATGTATTTGTGTGTGTGTGTGGCTATCAATCATCAATAAATTTTGAGCCGCTAGACTTGGAGTATTCATTGTGCCTGGATTTTCTTTTGGAATCTTCATGAAACAAAAAGTACCTACGAAATTCCTTTCTGGCGCAGTCGGATGTATTTTAAAGATTTCATCGAAGCTCCAGGTAAGAAAGGGTGGTCCACACTCACAAATTAAAGTTATTATTGTATGTATTGTAATGTAAAGAGTGCATTATCAATAGCTGTAGTTGTTTGGAATAGATGATATGTTATTGTAGTAAAAGTAAAATAAGTTACAGTCTAACTTATGTATGTTGATTCATTAGAAACCCCCAGGGTAAGAAAGATTAGTCGGGTGAGTCATTATAATCATTAAATGATCACCGCCAGAAATATTTTAGTTTTCCGTCAGAGAAGACGTTCGGCGTGACTCATTAGAATCATTAAATGGTCACTGTGAAAAAAGAATGGGTTTTCTGTCATAGAAAACATTTTTCTTTGTTTTAAGTTGAGAAATATTTCAGTTTTCCATCAGAGAAAACATTGTCTGGTGTGAGTCATTATAATCATTAAATGACCACCGCGAGAAATATGTAGTTTTCTGTCATAGAAAACATTTTTCTAATTAATGGTATCATCTATTCCAAGAGGTAAAAGATAATTATTGTGTTTCATCAGAAACATTTAAAAAATAATTAGATATATAATTCTATTGAACACCAGTTCAAATAATTAGTGTGTTTCACCACACACAGAAACGTTACGAAATATTGGTACATATTACTTTTTTTTTTATTGAACATCAGTTCATGTATTGTTTGTGGCAAATCTGAAACTTTGTAAAGCATTAGAATACAACTGTATTTTTAGTTGAACATCAGTTTATATAATTGTGAGAAAAGTATAAAATTTTGTTGAGTTTTGAGTATATTAATGACTAGAAAAGAAAGAAAGAATGTTTTAATTCATACCTCAACTTGATGAATGATTTATGGTATTAAAATATTGTTGAATTACATATAGAAATCAAATGTAATTTAAGCAGAATATCTAAGTAAAGAATATATATATATAGTTTTTTTAATGTGAAATGTACATTAATTGATGAAAGATTTATTCATTATTTCACTGGATTGCATAATATTTTTTTTTTTTTTTTTTTAAAAAAAAAAAAGAGAATTGAACATATATTTTCATTTCCTTTTCTGTACGCATATGACTCATTATGAAAATACGATTTTAACCATTGCTGAGTAAGGAAAAAAAAAAAAAAGTGAGTGATTGCTCAAGGCCATAAGCTGAAGTGTGCATTTTTTTTTTTTTTAGAATAAAGTGTAATAACGTATTTCTTTTTTCTCTTTTGAATACATTAAGGAATATTATGTCTGCCAAGTAGAACTTGTATTTATGAGTATTTTTTTTTTTTGAAGTATCTGATATGTCAAATATGATTACTAATGATTTTTTATTTTGGCTAAAAGGTTGATTTTCTTTTATTTTATTTGGTTTTATTTTGTGAAAAGGATATAAACGCAGATATTTTTTTTTATTGTTATGATTTATGATGATCTTTAGAATTACGAATTTCGAAAAATTGAGATATTGTTTTATGCAGCAGAAATCTTTCTTATTATTGTAGTAATAATATTTTAGTTGAATTTAATTTTGGTCTTTCATATGTGCTAAATTTATCATCCAAGGTATAAATTTGCAAATTTTATGCGGAAGAAATACAAAACATTTATTTTTTTAAAAAATAAGATCCACCTTGATTAATTAAGCATACTGTTGAGTTGTGAAATTAGATTGTTATTGATTGATTTAGGATAACTATAGTAAGGGGCGAGATGGCATTTTTAGGAAAGGGATCAAAAGTAGACCTGCAATATATGGCTACGGAAATGGGGGTCGAAGATGTCCTTGGGATGAGAGTGTTTGAGTTGAGAGATATTATCTTGAATAGCGAATACTTCGACGAGGAGTTTTGTAGAGAATTTTTAAACACTATTATAGAGGAACGCGAGAGGAAAGAAAAGATAGAATTGGCTGAGAGGAAAAGAAAAGAAGAGATGGAAATAGCGGAAAGGAAGAGACGGGCCGATTTCGAGCAGAAGATGAGGGATATGGAAATGGAGTTCGAAACCCAGAAAAACTAATCGAGTTGGAAGGAGAAGGTCATTTAGCAATAGCATGCCTAGACATAGAAGTGTCCACAGATAGAGGCAACATTGGAAACGAAGTGAGATCCAACCTTAGCAGTGAGACCAGACTCAAGGTTGAAGTGGAGGATAGACTCAAGGCTGATGAGGAAGCCAAAGCAGTGGAGGATGAGCGGAAGATGGGAAAAGAAAGAAGAATGAACGAAATAATAGCTTTGGAAGAAGAAATGAGATTGAAGAAAGAAAGATGGCTTGTGGAAGAGCAGATGCGACATGTTCAAGAGGAACATGAAACGAGCATGAAAAAACAGAAGTGTTTACCAGAAGAAAGATGTAATAGAATGAACGAACAAAATCAATTGTTAAATGAAGAAGAAAAATTTTCCGATGAAGATATGGAAGTAACCCAAGCAATCGAGAAGGTTCTTGTGTCTAAAGGTGAACAAATTCAGACGCGTAGTACGGATCAATATGCCGTAGCACAATCTGTTGTTGTGGAGAAAGAAAAGGAAGAAATATCAGTTGATGTGATAAAGGATAAAGATGAGAGTAACCCCGTAATCCTTAGCAAAGAACGAATTGACTTTGATGAGGATGAAATTGAAGAAGAAAAACTAAAATTGCCTAAAAGAAAATGCAAAAATTTAAGCAGAAGGACAGTTGCCGAATTACAACAAAAAGTGAATCTAAAAGCCTCAAGCAACATGGTACTCATACCCCAGCACTGGAGTCTTAGACGCGAATATTCGCAGGACAAAAGTGGAATAGGAAAACGTGCATGGAAACTGTCGGATTTTATCAAGCGAGATGTTACTGTGATGATACGACGATCATCGCAAGAAATTCGAAGCACCAGGAAAAGAGTTCGACTTAAATTGAGACCACAAGACAATATCTACCGAGACGGGAAGGTTAGGGGTGAAACCAGACACCTAGACTTAAAGATCGTTGACCCAGCGTGGATGAAGCAAGGATTTGCACGTAAATTGAGGGAGAGTGAAATAGAATTTCAGAAACGTTGTTTAAAACGACGTGCCAAACCGAAAGTGACCATTCGGGGAGATAAAGCCTCGCATCGCTTATATTGGGACCGAGGAAAGAGGAGTAGCAGAGACATAATCATAATGTATCTTTATAATATTTTTTGGGTGTTAATATTGTATATGCATATAACCGTCATATTCGGTTAAAAGTGAAATTTTTGTAGTTTATTTAGAAAACGTCTATTATTGATTGATTTATGTATTAGCTGTTTTAGAGAGTCTAATGTATCCTTATTCTTATTACTGTTTTGTTTTAATGTTGTATATGCATATATGGTAACCGTCATATTCGGTTAAAAGTGAAATTTTCATAGTGTATTTAGAAAACCTTTATTTTTGATTGATTTATGTATTAGCTGTTTTGGAGTATAGCGTATACTTATTCTTATTATTGTTTTTTTGTTAGTGTTGTATATGCATATATGTCAAATGTAGTTTTCATTTAAAAGTGGAATTTCCATAGTTTGCTAGGAAACCGCCTATCATTGACTTATTTACGTATTTAGCATATTTTTACCTGTGTACTCTTAGAACTAATTAAAGAATGTTATTGAGTAGCTTGATATTCATCGTAAGGTAGTGCACTCTCTCTTTAACTAAAGTTTTGATGTTATGTGTGTGTGTGACTAACCTTTCTGGTAGCACCTGGTCATTGAAGATGACGCATGTGCTTCTGTTGGTGGGGCATGTAAGATTCGCCCGGAAGTTGAAATTCTTTATAGGTGGCGCGGCCATCGAGAAGAGGAGACTGAGAGCTGAACGAGAGAGAGGAGAGGAGAGAATGAGCGGGCGCGAGGAGAAAAACAAAATGGTGTTAACTTAAATTTAAATGTATATAGTGTTAGTTTCGTTAATATGTATTTGTGTGTGTGTGTGGCTATCAATCATCAATAAATTTTGAGCCGCTAGACTTGGAGTATTCATTGTGCCTGGATTTTCTTTTGGAATCTTCATGAAACAAAAAGTACCTACGAAATTCCTTTCTGATGGCATACAGATTTTGAACAAAACGTTAGTTTTCAAACTCGTTGAATCTCACTCAAAGTAAAACATTTTAAAGATTTTACAATGTTGATAA
This sequence comes from Trichonephila clavipes, assembly GCA_019973935.1. Classification (NCBI taxonomy): domain Eukaryota; kingdom Metazoa; phylum Arthropoda; class Arachnida; order Araneae; family Nephilidae; genus Trichonephila; species Trichonephila clavipes. Next base: position 176,084 of record BMAU01000317.1, on the reverse strand, counting down.
AAAGTATAAGCTGATCACACATATATACAGAAAATACTATATTATTTTAGGAATAATATTGAAGCTCTGAGTAGAGTCGTGCATCACGCTTCCACACCACATGTGCGATTTTCAAACCCCGGTCTGGGCATGGTTGACTCAGCCTTTCATCCTTTCAGTGGGTCGATAAATGAGTGTCATGATTGCTTGGGAACTAAACACTGAGAGTTTCGCGTCATATTGACCACATGACCGAAGCATCTGCTCACGCAACTCAGCGCCCAGGATCACGTATACTGAGATGGGCACAGCAGGTCTTGGCTCTCATGGGCTGTTGCGCTACTGAGTTAAGGAATAATATTTGATTACAAAATATAAATGATCAAATTAGAAAAAGCAGTTGAAAGTACAGAATTTAATGTACAAAGAACACATATTAAGGAATAAACATTTTTTCCCCTTTAGTATGAGCAAATGATTATAATGCAAACAGATACCATTATTATATAATAAATTATTAGCTTTATACATAGAGATATTCTAAAATCGTTTATAGAATTGCAAATCGATGAAAATCTCAATAACTCGAGAGAGAGAGTGACAATTAATGTCGCTCTGTTCAGCTACACGAGGACTTTTGGCGACGAACCTCGTAATTTTGAACCATGATCAAGTGACGAGGACGACACCTGAGCTGGCACCACTGTCTTAACTTCCTCACCACACAAATGAGAAGACGTTTGAGCCTCAATAGATTTAACGTGTATCAGTACTTCTACATGACGGCTAATAACTAGATGATAAATATCGAATATTCTTTTTTTATTTTTGGAATCTATTTCCAACTATAATCACATTTAGTTTCTATACCGGTTGAGAAAACTCTCTATCGAATTTTCAATAAATATAGTTCCATCTTTACAATTAGATTCAGCAATTAATTTTTAATTTTTTCATAATTACACGATAAATCATTTTTTTAAATATTTTTTGACACAAATACAAAATTATTCATTAATTAAGAAAAAAGTTTTTCAAAAATGTAATAGTCTTTGAGTATTTTGTTCTATATATTTCTTTAACCAGCCTATCCATTTAAATTCTAAAAAAATTGGTGTAATTGGGTAAAAAAAAAATTCTGATATAAAATCTGAATCTCCCCACGTAACAACTCAACATTAGAATCATTGTTAAATTGAAAATCACAAACTACATCCCTGATATTGCGTCATTAAGTATAACTTTACAAGGGCAAAATTCTCATTAAAATCTTAATTTTTTTATTTAACTATATTAAAGGAATGCCTATATTTTATGTTGTTTTTCTTATTAATTCCTACCACTAGTTCACTCTTTTTCAATCGTTAATAAAATACTTTCTATTCATCCATTGAAGTTCAAATACATCTTTTTAAACTAGCAGTGGATGACACTTGATGTTAATACCATTGTTTCTTTTTTTCACATATTAATTCATTCATTATATTTAAAAAATGAATAAAAAATAAAAAAAATAATAGTCCAACAGCATATATAGAAAGGAAAATCGTTCGTTGTGCCCCTGTTGAGCAATAAATAGCACGTTGGACTTTTAATCCAAATGTCGTAGGTTCGAATCCCTCCTGAGATGGCCTAATTTCTGAGAATGTGATTTCTTTTTTACATTACTATTTTATAGGAATAATTAAATTCGATAAATGAATAAATAGTAACAAACAAACAAAAAAATAGTCTAACACCATATATAAAAAGGAAAATGAAAAATTGCAAGGAAAATCGCTTTCTAGTTTGTCACTTAATATTGTAAGTCTGTCATATGTATATACATATTTATATTAATTGTAACTATTTAATAAAAAGTAACTAAAATAAAAGATTTTCTTTGTTGACCTAAGAAGGAATTAAATATCCTAAATATTATCCAAAGTATAATTTTTGAACACATATCCTCACTGGAAAACATTTTTCTTTTAATTAATATGTAAGAAATGAGCATTTTTTTTATTGATGAGTTAGTACACTAAATAATAAGTTATGAAATAATGTTGCTCTCTCTCTCTCTCTCTGTTGTTACTAATGCCACCTATCTGACGATGTCAGATCGAGGCCCAAGAAATTCATCGCTGCAAAGGGCTACAAGTACGCTTGTCGTTAGCCGTAGCTTTGAGTACCATTCAGGTAACAGTACGTTTTGGCTGGGTTCCACCCCAATTTTGAGGAGAACATCTTAGGGGTGATCAGGGGCCTCCCAGCTCTTGGCAGCTCTCTCTTAAAATAATTAATTAAATGGGGAAATAAGCAATGCATATTAGAAATATTTATGATATTGATCCCGTTTCTACATCACCATGAGGTAGGAATCTCGATGCGTTTTTTTTATAGAGGTATCGCCATCTTTTACTTTATAGAATAATCTGGACAAAGCCAATTTTTAATTTTTGACTCATTCTTAAAATTGACGCATTTCCAATGTTACCAGTAACTGCAATCATCACTTCCCTATAATTATTAATTACAAAAGAACAAACAGCTCAGCAACTAATAATTTTAAACAAAAAAAATTGGAACAAATTTATCAATATTATTCAACAAAATTTAAATTTAAATGAAAACATAAATATAGATATTATAAAAGAAATTAAAAAGCTCAAATCTTATCTCAAGAATCAGAAAGAAAAACAGATCAGTTCAAGAGCTCCATGGTGGACAGCAGCATGCGGGCATTTAAGAGCAAAAAAAAGAAAGAAAACTCCTTAATAAAGCAAGGAAAAACTTTAAAGAAGAAGACTGGATAAAAATATAAAGAAGTAAGCGCAAAACTTAAGCGAACAATCAAAGCCTGTAAAGAAAATTTTTGGCACAAGACATGTGAAAAATATCTTCTCCTAAAGTTCTTTTTAAAATAATCCGAATAATCAAAAATAGAACAAATCCTAACTATTCTTCATTTAATAATATTGAAAAATAACGGAACTATATTAACAACGACGAACAATCCCAAGTAAACTATTTTTTAGAATATTACGCAAAATAAAACAACGATTGTATTCCAAATATCTCTATTCCGGGCAACAGCCAGGATATTAATAAACCTTTTTCTTTAAAAAAGAATTAGAAAGGGTGGGCAGGAGTCTCATCAAAAAAGAACAGCAAAGCTCAGGACATGATGAAATCTCTCTCCAAACAATAAACCATCTCCCCATCAAAGCAATAAATCTCCTCCTGAAATCCTTTTTAATGACAATTGGTCTTCAAGTCAAATACCAAAAGATTGGACTCACGCAATTATTCTACCTTTCATAAAACCTCACCAAAAATCCCAAGGAAGTTTTTCGTCACATATCGTCCTATATCTCTTACTTCAGTAATTGCCAAATTATTAGAAAGAATGATTCTATAGAATGCTAGATTTCAGTTTTCAAAACAAAATTTTCATGTTAATCATCAAGGTTTTTACTTTCACAGAAGCAGCATTAATACATTACTTCAATTACAACATGACATTATACTGGCTAGAGAACACAAAGAATATTTTATTTTGGTAGCATTAGATATTGAAGCAGCATATAGGGCTCAGTGTGGCCAAATGGTCTTGTTTCTAAATTAAACAAAGTTGGATTATCTGGTAGATTGCTACGATGGATACAAATCTTCCTTACGTCAGAGAACAATTCCAAATCAAATGGAGGAACATTTTTCAAAAATCGTTAAAAGTAATTATGGTGTACCCCAGGGTTGTATCTTAAGTCCTTTCCTTTTATGATTGATATGGCAGATATTTTTTGAAATTCAACATGCACAGCCATCTTCTGGTTTATGCAGACGACATATTTTTATACAATAGTGGTACAAATTGGAATAAACAATAGGCGAAATGCAAGAATCTTTTCAAATAAAATTTCAGACTGGTAGTAAAAAATGGAAATTGTCCAACCTCTCCAGAAAAAAGCAATCTAATCAACTTTTTCAGAAAAAGAAGCACAATACCTCCATTACTTAAAATGGTGCGACAAACCTATTCCCCGAAGGTGAAGAGTCTTAAAATCCTGAGTATCATTTTCGACCCCAACATCACCTGGAAAAATCAACTATTAATTACCTACGTCAGAAAGGATTCAAATATTTAAATACCATTAAAGCCTTATTTTGCTTCGAAATAGGGAACAGATCTGATCATCTTTTAAATATATATTAATGCCACAATCCGTTCTACATTTGACTATAAGAGTCAACTTTTTCCTTTTCTAGCAATAGCAACAGACAAAAACTAGAACCGATTTACAATGCTGCTTTACGTTTAGCCCTATGTCTCCCAAGAAACACCCCGTTAGATTTATTAAGAGCAGAGTCTATGAATGGAAGTATTAATAATCGCCATACAATTTCTTTGTCCAAAATTTATAACTAAACAAATTGCAGTAAAAAACTGGTCACTGAATGCAAGATTATTTTGGGATATAAATAGCATTTTTTTATAAGTATAGAGAAAAGAGAGATCAGTATTTTTTAAAAGACGATCAACCTGCTCAAAATTATTTACCTCTAAAGTAGATATTCTTCAATGGATCCCTCCTCCGCCAATCTACGAAAATCACGTAAAATAAAGATCTATACTCATGTGTGAACTACCTTTTCAAAGCCAGATCTTCCAGATGCATACATAGTACAAAATATGTTTAATGATTACATTCAGCCAAAATTTAATAGCAACAGATGTGGTTTAAAAAATACTAATCAAACATCAATAGGAATTTTGATCCCTAAGAAAAAAATTCGACAAAATTTCTATACTGAAAGAAATGATTTGAATATTCACAGCTGAAGCTATAGCCATATGGACTGCGTTAAAAAGTGGGTTTCTGAAACAGAAAATTATATCATCTTGACGGACAGCTTATCAGTCCTAAAAAAGCATCCAAAATATTAATAGAAAATCCAATACGATAATATTAAATTTAAGTTCAACTCTTACATCAGTGCCTCCAAATAGCTCAATCAATTACATTCATTTGGGTACCAGCTCACAAGGGAATAGGGATTAATGAAGAAGTTGATAAATTAGCCAAAGCCTCCAGAGCCGGAATATTATTCTTTGATAACTTCCAAGACCTAAGAAGGCTACACCTCAAAACAACACAAAAATAAAAGTGAAAAGAAATATGGAAAAGAGCAAAAGATATAAAAATTATTCTTTTTATATTTCTCTCATCTTGAAAAATGGAACAGATAAGTACAGCAAAATAGAAAAGATAGAAGTTTTGACCAATAAGTTGGTGAGCTAAAAAATTACTACATTAAATGATATAAAGAGTGTTTTTTTCAGGTATAGAAGCTTCTGGTTACTATTTCCAAGATGGCGAATTGATTTAATAGCCGCTGCTGATTTATTCAGCTCTGGTTTGGCAATTCATCAAAACGATCATCAAGCCAGGCGTAGATCTTCGTCGAATACCAAACGAGATTTGCCGTTGTTCCTGATTTTCATAAGCGAATTTTGTTTAGCGATGAAGCGCACTTCTGGTTGAATGGCTACGTCAACAAACAAAACTGCCGCATTTGGAGGAAGCTAATCCACAAGTGTATGTCGAAACACCGTTACATCCAGAAAAAACTGACTGTCGGTGCGCTTTATGGGCTGGTGAATCATTTATCTTCAAAAACGATGAAGGCTACAACGTTACAGTCACTGGTGATCGGTATAGAGCCATGATTACAAACTTTTCATTCCTGAATTGAACAATCATGATGTCCAGGAGCTGTGGGTTCCCCAACAAGACGGCGCTAAACATGTCACACAGCTCGTGCCACGTAATCGATTTATTGAAAGACACGTTTGGTGACCGCCTAATTTCACGTTTTGACCCGTGAATTGGCTTCCTCAAGATCTTGTCATTTAACACCGCTAGACAATTTTTGTGGGGCTATGTAAAGTCATTGGTCTATGATAAGCCACAAATGCTTGACCATTTGGAAGACAACATTCGCCGTGTTTTTGCCGATATACGGCAAAATGTTGAAAAAGTCATCGAAAATTGCCATCCATCCGAGCAGTCGGTCTATGCCAGAAATCATATTTAAAATGTAATGCCACAAGATTATCTTCGAATAAAAAATCACGCGCCAATCGAATAATACATCGCCGTTTCCTTTACTGCACCTAAAGTCTCCCATACTCTAAAACACCCATATATTCTCAAAACAAATATTCCTCGTGTGGACAAAGTAACAGAAAACTAGTAAACATTCCTTTATATTAAACTTGGTATCAAATACAAACAAAAAGAAATTTTGAAAATTTTATCTCCAACCACGGAGAATGGTCTTATTCTCAATAGCGAAATGGAAAGCCAAACAGATATGTTCAAAAAGCTGAAAAATTTCGACATCATCCATTAGATTCTAAAATTCCAGCTAATAGCCTTTCAACACTCTACTTCTCATCAATCCTGTGCTAGTTTACAAAGTGGTCTTGACACTTTTCAACATATGGAACCCCTAGAGCTAGAAGGTGTTTTCGTGAAACCCCTAGATCTAGAAAAGTATTTTCGTAGAACCCTGTTCTACACACATATTTAGAATATATCTCAAAATAATTTTTAAATTAAATCAATATATTATAGGCATCTTATGTAAAAGCAATTAAAATAAAATATCGCATTTATTATTAAAAAATTTCTAATGTAATTTTTTAAATATAATTTACTTGTTAGTAATATTAATCTGTGATCCAATAGTCACCTACCCTTGCGTTATGTTTAGTAACTGGGATATGTGCTTGCATTTTTTTACACAAACGGTCGAAGTCTAGGCCTATTGAGATTAACTGCAGTTGCATTATATATTATGAGTTTAATTTGTTTATGTACTTTGGTTTTGTAGTTGCTCACGTTGAGAAATATTTTTCATTTATACACATTGTTCTAAATTGCATTAAAATGTTTATAACTGTGTGAGAAATACTGTGTATTTACATGAATTTGCAACGTAAAATTTAAGAGCCGTTTTTGCTTAAATTTAGATTTTTAACATAGAATCTGTTAATATGTCGATAAGTTGTTCCCTCTTCTTTATTGTACGTTTTTTAGACAAATGTGTGTAAAAAAGGTGCATTTTTTAATTAAAAAACTATTTAGTTTTGCAAGACATTTTACAAATGAGTATAAAATTATATTGGAACCAGGAATAGTAAAAAATAAAATATTCGCAATGTTGTAGGCAGTACATATAAAGATAAAACGTTTTATATATTTTTTTATTATATTATAATAGTAGTTTTATAAGTATTGCTAAAAAGCTGTTATATATAAATAAGATTTTCAGTTTTTTAATGACAGGGATGAACTTTAAATTCTTGTGGTCATACAAACTTCATACAGAATGTTAATCCATTTTTCCTCTGCACTTATGAATTTCTTTTCGATTTTTTTTTATTTTGATTCGTAGAACCCTTGGGTATGCCTCATGAAACCCCAGGGTTCAGTGGAACACACTTTGAAGACCCCTGCTCTATAATACAGAGATTAGGAGAAAAATAATTTCAGTATTTAATGTTGCCACAAAGGAGTTGAATTTTCGAAAAAATGGAAAAAAAGACTAAAATTTGGATAGATGATATTAGATTCAAAATAAAATGAGTTTTTAACGAAAAATGATGATTATTGATAAATGGGCACTGATCAGTGAATATTACAATTATACATTGCAACATTTTCTAACCTCAGCTCTCTCTCGTCTCAATGTCGAATTAGTCCGATCCAAGCTTTTTTATGCCTTCCACTTTATCATGCACTGTTATTTCGACAGTACGTTTTTTTTAAAAAAAAGGTTTAATGCTAAAAATGCTGTTTAATGTACCTAATGTTTTTTTAACTATTTTCTAGGTGTCTTCTCGTTGCAATATGTGTTAAAAAGTACTAAAATACCTGTTTTTCTTTAGTAAAAATTACTTTCATTTTTTACTACAAAGAAGCTCAAATACCCAAACCATATTCTTTTGTGACAGTATTTAACATAAGAATTAATCTTTTATTATATTTTTTCCCCTACATCTATATACCACAGAATATCTTTCCCGCATAAATAATTTCTGGAATTCTGAAAAAGAAAGTTTCCGATTCACCCTACAAAGTAGCTAATTAAGAGCTGTATTATCATACAATACCACAATATATTTCTCTGGTAAGTTATAGTTGTCAGTCAGATAACCAATAAATTATATTCGCTAAGCAAATAAAAAAAATTAAGAAACATATTGACGGATGAACTCAATATTTCTAGACGAAAGCATACAGTTTACATGTTGAGGTTTTACCATCTTTTACTCAAATATTCTATTTTAACAGTTTGCTGTTTTTTTCTTTAAGGTATCCGACTACGTTCGGAACCGTGATTTTGAAAAAGCGTATAAATGGATAACATTTATGATATTTAGTGCCTTTTAGATTAGAAAATGTATATAAAATTGTTTCAAGAATAGTATTACAATAAAAAATTATTTAAGTACAATATTTTGACAAAAAATTAACATAGAATGACTAATTTTCAAAATATTCTCCTTTTGTGAAAAATACTTCTATAATAATAATATTTTGCCTGTATATAGCTCAGACCTCTGTACAGAGACTCAAATAGAATTTTTAAAATACATTACTTAGAAGTGGGTTTATCCATGTTTTATGACAACAGAGGGGAGAAATTTTAAGAAAAAAACGCCGATAATTATTTCAATTAGTTGAAACTCTGAAAATAATGTGAATTTTTCAAAACTCATTGTTGAGCCTCTGTACAGAGTTTTGAGCTATATACAGGCAAAATATTATTATAATAGAAGCATTTTTCACAAAAGGAGAACATTTTGAAAAAAAGATTATTCCAAGTTAATTTTTTGCCGAAATATAGTATTTAAATACTTTTTTTTGTCAAAATGTCCTTAAAACAATTTTATACATGTGTTGTAATCTAAGTGACACTAAATATCCTGAAAATTATCCATTCACACGCTTTTTTAAAATCACGGTTCTGAACGTAGTCGGATACCTTAAAATTAAACATTAATATTTTGGCTCTTTGCAGCTCCCTATTTTTTTCCCCACAGTTCAATAATCAGCTATGGGAAATATAGGTCTCAAAGGTTATTTTGCAGTTCTGTCGTGGCAAGTTTCAGACACCTTAATTATGTCATTCACATCAAAATCATTTGTCCCAGAAATAGGTTTTACACAATTGAGTTTGTTTATTGTTACACCCTTTTTCTCTTTTTCTTAAAAGAAGTGTCATTAACAATAAGCGAAAATATATGCAAGAATGCTAATTATCGGCACAAGCCGCAAAACGTGAAAGTTTGCTTTTCTTTAAAGACGTACAAGGCGGAATTTTATAAAAATTTATACATCCAAATTCAATTTGAAAGGCTTATGTATTATCCCTCAGAATATAGAAAACTACAAACGTGCGCCAAAAGTTTCATCGGTCATTGATCTTTAATGTATTTAAAAGTAACAATAGACGAATTATTTTGTTTAGGGGGTTTTGATGGAAATTGTCGATGGCGTAATACACAAATATCCAAATCAAAGAATCAGTCATGAGTAGCTTTTGAGGAATATAAATGAATTTCATATTTTATTTATATTCTGATATTTCTTTGAACTTTTATATTATACAACAAGAAAAAAATAGTACCAGATGCAATTTTCTATTTCGAAGCGGAAAAAGTTTTCTTATTAAGTATGATATTTAAGAAATGATAAAAAGAGAAATGTGTCTAAACATGGATAGATATAATATGAATAAAATACAGAATGGAAAATGTGGAAGTGTTTTTAAATGAATATTTAATGATGCTTCGAAGTAGTGCGTGGTAAATATTAAATTGTAATAGGTATTAAAAAAAGGCCCTTATATCTGTGAACGTACATAGAATAAATATGTATGACAATTATTCATTTGATATGAAATTTTAATTTCAGTGTCTTAGAGTCCTCCCCCCCCCTCCTTTATCTCTTAGGACAGTGAAATGGTCTAATCGTTACGAATTGGGAAATAAATAATAAATAAATGAAAACGAATTGTTAAAAAATTTAGTGGGATTTTTATTTGAATATTTTAAAATCTACTGTGAATCGCACAGAATCTCTTAGTGATCCGCATCTGGTCCGCAAGCCATGGTTTCCCTATCACTGTTCTAGAGAATTTCAATTTGAATTCTCTAAAATTCATCAACCTTTGGAATAAGTTTTATCAGTTCCCATTTAGATAGCTATAAGATCCTAGATTGCTTTCCTCAGCACATTTTCAAATTTCCTCGAACTGGTTGAATTAATTGCATTCAACGCATTATTTATGTCAATAGAATTGATAAAATTGAATAGAAAAATATCTAAAAAAAAGCACAAAACATAATGAATTTTAAGACAAAAACATGATTTGGTTTGGTTTTTATACAGATTAAATCGTGTGACTTTACGTTTTGGAATTAATTTTATATGAAATAGAAGCGTTTAAAAAAGCGACAAATATCTTTAAGTAAAAACTACACTAAAAAAAAAAAAAAAAAAATAGCCCTTTTTGATTCTCAATATCAAACATTTCTTTCGACGCACAATAAAATATATTTAAAGGTACCGTAGTAATAGAGTTAAATGAGTCAACCCTTTTTTAATGGGCATTATTGTTTAATGTTTTTAGTTTTAATTGTTTACATTCATATAGTAAGCTTTTAATTTCATAAAATAATTTAAAATGTTTGCAGATTTACTTAATAGCAAGTTCTAAAATACATTTTGGAGATCACAAAAATTCGTCGGATTTTATTTAATAGTTATTTTTATTGAAGACAGATAATATATATGTATATATAGTCCTCGTGCACCACAAATATCGCACGGGGCTTACAGAAATAAATAAAACAAGCAAAATAAGATTAATAAAATAAAGGAAAAATAACTAAACAAAAGTTACGAGACAAAGGAAGAAACAAAAACAAATTAATTACAAAGACAAACAAGTACATTACAAAATTAAACAATTAAGTAATAAAATCAAAACAAATAAGTTATAAAATCAAAACGATGAAAAAAATTACAAAATCAAACAAATGAAGTTACAAAATAATATGAATGAAGCTTTACTTAAAACAAGCTGGAAAAAGAATTAGGAGGCATGATGATTTTAAGAGCATGCAGTTTAACTTTCACAGGTATTTTCTATCTTAAATTTTGAACTAAAAAGGATAAGGTGTTTAACACTTAGCTCACTACCAACATTGTAGTCACAAAGTTTGTAAATTCACTGGTTATTTAATAGTTTGATATTAATTTCTTCTTCGGTTTATTTCAGCACTTGCAGCTTTCAATAGCTGATGAATTTTGAAGTAAACTGTTGCCAAACACTAAATACAAATAAAGCAAAATCTGCTTTGAGTGGAGGGAGGGTTACATGTTGAAAATGTACAAAAGAGAGAGGTGGAGAGTACCGTTAGGAAAAAATCCCGCATAGGAAAGTATGGGCGGAAACATCAACTGGACGTGATAAATAGAGATAAAGATGTGAGAAGGACAACAATAGAGAGTGGTGTAAAAAATTTTGTTACCCAACAAAAGAGTACAAAATTAGAAGCAATCATAGCAGGAGGTGTTCACTTGATATTTAGGATCCTCGCTGCAAAAAAAAATCTTCATTCCGCAAGGCTCTGGCCCGAACAAATATTTGGTAATTGTTCGGTACTTCATTGTATATCTTTCTCAATACAACCGTGTATTATATATATATATATATATATATATATATATTTCTAAAAATAAGATATAAAATACAGTCTGTGATAAATGGAGAAAAATATTTTATTTATTGTAATTAAATTTAGTATTGAGGTATATATCTATGGAAAAAGGAGCATATAGCTACGTAACAATATAGAAAAGTGATAAATTGTTAAGGATACATCAAGAAGGGTGAAGTCATGATCAGTGGCACACACAAGGGAGTGGGGGTCCTGGGGGTCCGGACCCCCCCCAAAGCCCTTGATTTTTTTCCGACTGATTATAATTCTAAGTACATAGTACGTAAAATTTAATTATTTGTTATTAATGATTAATTTTATTAATTAATGCTAATTATTTATTCAATAATTAGTTTTTTATTGTGTTTTGTTCCCGAAAATGACAAAATTAAAAAGAGCATGATACAAGAATGGTGAACTTTCAACCCCGGACCCCCCCTTGGAAAATTCCTGTGTGCGTTACTGGTCTCATGATGTATTATATTTCGTGAATGGTCTATTCAATAAGGAGTGGGTTTTGTGATATGCAAACTTCACAGCGAATCATCATACTGCTAATGTGGTTTATGAGAATTGCTTGTGATCAGGGACGTCTTATTAAGGCATGGGCTAATTGGACCCTGGCCCAGGATCACCTTAGAGGGGCCTCGTCTCACTTCCGACTAGATCTCAATAAGATCATGATCCGAATAATTTTAATCGCAAAATGTTATTCCCAGAAATATTCTCCAAACACTGGGAATTTCGAGCTATATGTGTCCTGGCAATAATGGCAAGACCACCTTATTATGTCATGTCCGACAGCCATATGTAGACCTAGGCTTATCTAGGGACGTCTTAAGACTTTTTAATGACTCTGGACCCCTATGCAAAAGTAGGTCCTGCCTGTGCCCTTTAAGTGTAGACAGTATATAGCATGCATTGTCAAATACTCGTACAAATGCTAATTTGAAACATATACATGTACGCGACTCACAATATCACTAACCTAGGCACAAACCGGCTCGACCGATGGCCGCATTTCTATTAAATGAGTTGAATGATTGCTTAAAGTACTAGGCCTAAGCCAAGATATGGACAACGGTCATCACATAGTAATAGTCTTACCCTTTTCCCAGTTGACATGCAGTTTGAAATTCGCTGTTTTTTGGAAAATATGTACGGGAATAATATTAAACCAAAAATATCCGAATCATGACCTTATTAAGATAGAATCGAGAATAAAACGAGACCCTGGGCCCGGGTCCAATTGGCCCATGGCCTAAGACGTCACTGGGCTTACCATCATGCACCATCATTACTCATTTAGTCGAAAGGAGCCAATCGGTCTAGTCGGCTTATGCCTAGTTTTGTGAGTTGCGATCAATTATTTGTAACGGGTAACCATTTGCATGAATATTTGACAACGTGTGTCATATATTGTCCACTTAAAAGGATAGCAGGTAGAGCCTACCATTGAATAGGGGCTCAGAGCCTCAAGGAGCCTTAAGACGTTCCTGCTTGCAATAATAAATCCAATTCTTATAAAAGATAATCTTTTAATGCCAGGAGGATCCTGGAAGGGAATGACAATATGCAATGGGCTGTTTTTAAACACACAAGTAATATAAAAAAAAATTAAGTCAATTCCTACTTAGATCAACAAAGAAAACTTTTATTTTAGCTACTTTTTATTAAATAGTTACAATTAATAAAAATATTATATACATATGACGGAATCACAACATTAAGTGGTAATTAACTTTTATTAATTATCATTAATTATCGTATTGTAATCCAAAACAGTCGTGTATATATAATTTCAGTTCAACTGAATGCTTTAAAATGTGAGAATTTTTTTTTCAAAGTTTTGACCCGAGTTGCTAAAAATGAAACGAACGTGGCTGTATTTATAATTCTTTAAATAATTAGTTTCGGCCAGTTAATTTTAATTTATTATAATTAAATTATCGTTTTTTTTTACCCAAAGCAATAGTGTATTGAAAATTTCATCTCAAATGAGAGCTTTAAAATGTGAGGAAAAAAAAACCTTTTCAAGTTTTGACACAGGTCGCTAAAATGGTCGTTAAGTCACCAAAAATGATGTCAAAGTGGCTGTATTTGTAATTTTTTGAATAATTAGTTATAATCAATTAATTTTTATCAATTATAATTAAATTATTGTATTGTCATCCAAGATAAAATCATGTATATAAAATTTCAGCTCAATTGAGCTCTTCAAAATGTATTTTATTAACGATTGAAAATTCCACCAAGATATTATATAGAGAGTGTGAGCTAGTAGTAGGAATTGAAAAATCGCAACATGTTCTATAGCAGTGATCCGCAACCCCCGGTCCGTAGATCAAATGATGCCGGGCCGCCTAAAGAACATTAAACTATTGCCATTTTATTTAAAGTGGTGCATTTCTCCAGAATTTGCGCAACTTTCCACGGAAATAACTTTATATTCCACGTTAAATAACTTTTTATTCATGGAACTTTGAATAAAAGTTGTTTATTTCAGTTTTTTTGGTGTAACTATATTTCATTCTGAAGGCATATTTAAATGTAAATAAATTAAAATTGTTAAATCAAAACAATCTAAAATATAAACAATCAACGTAACCACCCTCAGCGGGCCACGGTAAAATTATCATACGTTGACCGGTCCGCAGCGATAAAAAGGTTGCGGAGCATTGTTCTATAGGATTGAGATCCGAAGACTTCTTGGACCAGTTCATACGAGGAAGATCCTTTTCTACAAGAAAATTATTAATAATGCTGTGGCTATTATATCTGTGGGGACAAGCATTGTCCATAAAAAGGATGTCCGGACCTGCAGCATCCCAGGATAAACCTCGTATAAATTTCAAGGATCTCATCTCTATAGCAATATACAAGACGTTTAGGGTAGGTCCTATACGTTTACGCTTTATACGTCTACCTGTATCAAATATGTGTAGTCGAGTACGACAATTCAACATAAAGCTGTCCCAAACAAGGATTCCACTGTCGATTTCTCTCGCATTGAATGGATAATAGTGAATTACGTGTTCTCTCCAGATGAAGACAAGTCGAGAACACTCTATATGCTGAATTTCAATTCATCATTGGGAAAAACATGTCCCTATTTTTTAAATCTCCAAGAATCAGTGGCGCACACAAGGGGGTCCTGGGGGTCCGGACCCCCTCCCCAAAGCCCTTGATTTTTTCCGATTGATTATAATTCTATGTATATAATACGTAAAATTTAATTAAGTATTTGTTACTAATGATTAATTTTATTAATTAATGCTAATTATTTATTCAATAATTAGTTTTTTTACTGTATTTTGTTCCCGAAAATCGACAAAATCAAAAGGAGCATATACAAGAATGGTGAACTTTCGACCCCGGACCCCCCTTTCAAAAATTTTTGTGTGCGCTACTGCCAAGAATGGAATATTCGATCCATAACAAACGGGCTCTCATATGTGATGCGCTCAGAGATAGACACGGATGTTAAGGGCTCCTTTTTGCTAAACGGTTATATATTGTCTGCTTGGAAATTCTTTTTCCCGACGGCAGCAACAAGGTTACTGGAAAGTTACGTAGCCGTTGTTTTTCTATGTTGTCGTGCGCATAATGCCAAGTTATGATCCTATGCAGATGTTGCTAGTTTTGGGTGACCTTAGCAAGTCATAGGAAATCCCCATTGAAAAAATATTTTACTCTACCGCATCTACAGTCGTCTATAATTACAAAAGTGTTACGGTACCAGATTTGAGCATAAGTGAACTTTCGATCATGTCTCGTGTGTGTTCGAGCGGATTCATATCTGGTGAATTAAGTGGCATATCATTTACTGGAATTATTCACAACATTCTTCAAACAATCACAAATGATTTTGGTCCAATGACAAGGCGCATTATCTTTCGGGTCAAAATTTTATTGTTGTTCAGATACCTGAAATTCATGAATATATGCAAATGGTCTTAAGTAGCTCAATGTAACCGTTTCCATTTCCATTCCATGTAAAAATAGCCAACACCATTATAAAGTCTCTAACCATTTGCACAATGCCTTGTTAAAAACGGTTTAAGGCCTCACGGGGTTTGTGGCATACTAGAACCAACGAAAACTCTTACCTACCAGCATCGTGTCTCGTTTGACCAAGCAGCATCCAGTTAACTAGGCTTCATGATAAGTTCATGAACTCAGTAGACGTCCTATCGCCGATACTGTATTCTCAGTAAAGGCACCCGAGTTTGGTCTACTGTTGCCGTATCTCATCAATCGCAAATTTCGCTACATTGACATCAAGGGCGCATCTATTACACGTCTGTAATTAATTGTTGCTGTTAATTGATGCAGTGTTGCTCTTGTCTGGTGATATTGACTATTCTACGCAGACGCAATTAGTCTCGGTAATTAAATACAGGCTGTTGGTCACTGTGTTGTCCATTGTGGAAGGTAATGCCTGAAATGATATAATCTCGGCACAGTCTTGACACTGTGGATCGAAGATTACGCATTGCTACAACCATCTGGATATTGTCTTATCACTATTTCACGACCTCTCATACTCAGAACACTCATACACACTGAAGTGTCTAAAATAATGAGATAGTAATATGAAAATATCTTCTGTTATGCCACTCACAGTATTTATAATTTAAATTTTAAGAAATCGTTAAATTTATAGCAGCATTCTCGCATAATTTTTTTGTTTTGTTTTTTATATACAAATGTAAACCTTGGAACTAAATATATTTTAAATAATTTAATCGAATATTGCTAAATATAAACAAACACGTGTATATATAATTAAAATAGAATTAAAAGCATGGATTTTATTTACACGCGAATTATATAATACTCTGAGAAATCAGCCTAATGAAATAGTACACACTCGCAGTCAATCAATTTCTCATTGTTCAATAACAAACCTAACCTGCAAAGTAAAATAAATTAATGGACTGAGGGTAATAATAGTTACGAAACTCTATGGGCATTTCCATGATATAAACATTAAAAAAGGTCAGCTGCAGAAGTGGACCATATTGTGAAAAAAAGAAGTGGATTATTAGGAGGGACGGACACTTGGCCTAAGGGAGAATTTCAAGAAGCATAGTATACCCAGATGTGAATGTCGAAAGCTCGACCTTTTCTAACCCGAGTGAGTTCTCGAAGTACCATATAATGATGTTTATTGCGTAGTTGAGAGGACTTAATGATATAATGCATCAGGTCCTATCAGTGATAAATACAAGTTATTAACTTTATATCGTGATTCTTCAAATTTCAAAAAATGTGACACTGATACAAAAAAATTCCAGGAAATTTTTTTAATGAATATCTGTAGTTTTTACATTACATTTTACATTATATATAATATAATATATAATGTTATCAATCCTGTAATATTTTAATGATTAGATTAACATATTACATTAAACTTAAATAAACATAGGTTTCATTGTAAATTTGTAATTATATACAGGGTTGAGTTATTAAAAATTTGAAATATCTATTGATTATATTTTGAGCATTCATGTGTTAAAAGTAATGATTTTATGTGTGATATTTGTACTTTATCCTGACTCTCCCTCGTTTCTTTTATCCATTTTTTTTTCAAAATATAATTATATAAGCATAGTAGAACCAATATAGGGTTATAATGTATTCTTTCTATTATATTTTAGCTCTTTTTTCAAATAATGTAATTTGAGTGCTCTGAAATGTTACTACACAATGCAGAAATACCATATAATTTAATATACTTAATCCGTAACTTATCTATGTGGTTATACAGGGAAGTTGAAGGTACGGGCAAGATTAAGAAATCGAAAAGTTCAGTTTCACTAAATATCCCTCGCATAAGTGTTTTTCTTTAAATTTAACAAATCCTTAAATTTTTTTATGTGTCTTAAAATACGGAAAAAGAAGGGTTGCTTCACATACCACCATCATCAACTGACCCCCTTTTTAAAATTATAATATCCTTCTTGAATAGCTTACTTGTTGTTATTGTTTAGTTTTAACGTGGTGGTGATCGGAAGTTATGGTCCCGAACTCGTGACCGGCGTGGCATGAATTCGAACCCTAGTGCCACGGAAGTCCCACCGTGTAGAGAAGTTGATGCACTTCAAATCTTCCGTGGCTCAAAGTCCTCCCTTCGACGTGGTGTGGAAGTTCGGAGGGGTCGTCAGTTCAAGTATCATCCTCGTCATTTGATCGAGTTCAAAATTACAACGTCTGTCACCCAGATTTCTCGTGTTGCTTTATAGTTTGACTCTAATAAACACTCACACGTAGTTTTAACACGGTATAGGAGGCAAAACCAAAAAATTCGTACAAATGTAACGCGTATATTTTTTTTTGACATTTCACAAGGAATTCAAAAGTATAATCTGTTATTGATTATTTAGCATATATAAAAAAAATATTTCTCGACTTTAATTACATGTAAATTTTTGTAATTTTTTATTTATTTCAAAAACATTTATTTTAATGTTTTCACTGTTTTTTAAACAATTTAAATCAATTTTCAAAAAGGGCATTTTTTTATGCATTTCTTGTTCGGAAGCATAAAGAAAGACTAGTTCTTTTCTTCAAATAATCCGCTTAAATGTTGCATTATTTTTCGCATACATTCGAACATTAATTTTAATATTAATTATAAAAATGAATAAATCTATACAATTATGTAAAATAAATCATTTAGGAACTCGGAGTTTATCACACCTAAATCAGTTTCTGCGAATGATTTTACGTGCTTAGTTATTAACCTCGCAAACTCTCCCAAAACAAAAATGGGATATCCAGACCTAAAAATCTAGTTTTTAGTTCAATATCTTAGCTCATACGACTTACATTTTCATCAAGAGTTTTTTTCTCTTCGGACATTATTATGTAACGTTAAACTGTAGAAAAATTAATGCCGCAAGGTGTAATTGGAACAAGTCTTTAAAAAATGAATTTATACCAAGAAATTCAAATTTTAGGGCAATACATATTTTGCAAAAGAAAATATTACTTGATGATGATAAGAAATAAGAAACGATCGCTTATGTCTGTCATTTAAATACTCTTTTTAAGATAGTAAGTACTACAAAAAGAAAATTTTTATTTTGAGCTAAAATTTATAAACTGTCGCGTGAATTAAGAATTCATTTAAAATAATAGCTAATCGCCTGTTATTGAGGAGCTACTATTACAAATGTTTTATTTCTAAGAAAAAAGTTAAATTCATAAAATTTTCCAATGCAAAAGCTTTTTCAGTTTCGGAAGAATCATTATTACTCTTAGATATATTTCTAATGAGAATCGAAATAACTCAAGCCTACGATATGCAAAAGTAATTCCTATATGTAAGTTGAAAAAAAAACAGACAGTTTTTTTTTATAACTACGCATTTTTTAAAAATAATTAATTATATATATATGATTTTTTTAAAAAAAATGTTAGAAATTAACCAAAAAATTTGCATATCGTAAAACTACCTGCACCACTAAACTTGTTCGAACTTGAAAAACTAATTGCAAGCAAAGATGAAATGAAAGTAACACGTTGAGAATTTTAAAAAGAACAAAGTAATAACAGCTTACAGAAAATAAAAAAGAATAATAATTTTAAAAAACCCATCTGAGAATCAATACAGTTAAGATAAAAAATTTCAAACGATTGTTTTGACAATAAGAACTCAAAAATTACGAATCTAATCAAAACGTATTTCACTTGATCCGAGTTTCGTTAAAATTTGGAATTATTTTTGAAATATATATTAAGAAATAATTCGGATATATTTTCCATGTGTATTTAAATTTATTGAAGGTGTAGAAATAAATATTACTGTAAATTCAAGACTCGATAGTCAAGCACAAAAATGCGAACATTTAATGCATTTGATACCCGCCACAACACACACCGATGTAAGAGAAATCTGTTATACTCTTTTTTACTTTCAGAAACCTCAATACAAGGACAATTTACTTATCACAGAGATTCACCCTTTAACGAGCCTTCACGTAATCCGTTACGTACGAAAACTTCCGAACCCCACTTTCACTTCTTCAGTGAACCCTGAAGCACCGGTTAGTTAGCTCAACACGGAGGGGGGAAAAGGAACCAAACAAAGATTAAAAGTAGCAACCAAATAGAATCAAAATAAAGAGCAGACAAATCCAGTGTTGCGTGACCGCGCCCCTTTCACAGTTACGGTGATAGGTATAAAAGCATGCGGTCGATTGGAAAGTAGGATTACTTTTTAAAATATTTTCCCTTCTGTATTTTACAAGATCGGCGCGTCCCGTGGTGAGATGGTAAGTTGGATTACGGATCGAAGTTTTGGAATTGTTCCGTTGCGATTTGTGTGTGATATATTTTTTTATTTAACAGTTAATTTATCGTTTTGGTTAATTTCGAATGCATTTGTTTGAGGAATTCGATGCTATATTTTCATGTTTCTTCGAAATATATAGTGGAAAGATTTTATATAAGGTTTGCAAATCAGTAACTATCAATTTTGTTTGTATCTCAAGAAAAAGTTTGTTCGATGTATTCGATTATTTTAATCCAAATTAATCCCCCATATTATATTTATTGTTTTTTTTATTTAATTTAAAAATAGATAGAATTTTTTAATTGTTTCCTTTATTATTTTTGTATAATTACAGAGTTATATCAACGTTAGAGATCTACGCCTTATTAGCTTAAGAGTGAAGAATACAATAAAAGTAAAATTAATTTTTTAAGAAATATATAATGTACTTAAATAAATCCTTGAAAAAAATTTTTATTGGTCAAACCGTAAATTAAATCAAAAGAACGAATTTTTAATAATAATTATGATGTATCGTATAACACAAGTAATAGCAAAACACATATTCTCAAACCTAGAGTTTTAATTTGCATAAAATCAGAGAAATACGAAATATTTACTTTTAAAATTCTATAATAATTCATTAAATTTTCCATTATAAAATCCTTTATTTCTTCATCACTATAAAAAATATTTATCAAGCTAAAATATTTGAAATAATTTAGCTTATTTATTTAAATAAGTATAAATATGATACATTGTGATTTTTTCTTAAAATTTTTTAGATCATTTATTTTAAAATTTTTATAGGGGCATTTTATATAACCTAGTCACTAAAATTTCGAAAAAATATTGTTTATTAGTGTTTTTATGGATTAAAAAAATTATTGTGGAAATATTAAATAAATAGGATATGTATCATACCATGGGATATGAGCCAAAAAAATTTCAAAAATAAATGAATTTTCTTTAATAAAATTTGAAATCCTTTGCATTGAAGAAAATATTTTTTTTACAAATATTCATTCAATAATGGTATCATTTTAAATTAATATTAAACAGGTATTTTATTTTTTAAATATTTTTTGATAATGTCAATAATTTGCTTCCGTTTGAAAATACTTTTTTTTTATCTAATTTTTGGTCAGCAGATAATAAATAACTTTATTCAAACTATGACTATATATAATTTAAACATTTAGACCATTTGTGTATGTTTCGAATTTAAAAACACATATTTCTTTTGAAAGTTAATTTTTATGTTATTAGCTTAGAAGTTTATCTTATGAATTATACTTTTATTAAGATTCTAGAACGTTTAAATATTTAAATAAAAAAAAGACGTTTTTTTTTCGTGTGTTCTTTTTTCTTTCTATCTTTTTTTTTTGGTTTTCTGTATTTCTTTTTGCAAAACATTTACAATACAACATTACATCATACTCATAATCACGCATATGTTTTTATAAAAAGATATTTATGTGGTTTTTTATTACGATTTACGTTTACTTGTTTTGTCATTCTGAGAAAAAAGTTTGTGAATACCCTTCATTTTGATAAAACAAAATCTCATATTGTTTCTTTCAATATATATCATCGTGTAATTATAAAGGGTGTTTTTTTAGAGGTATAGAACTTTAAATTGCAACAAAACAACGATGTATTATTCGATTGACATGAATTTTTTTTATTCGAAAGATAATCTCGTGGCATTGCATTTTAAATATGATCAAGCAAGGCGTAGATTCGTCGAATGGGCCCAAAACGAGATTATCGTTGTTCCCGATTTTCATAAGCGAATTTTGTTTAGCGATGAAGCGCACTTCTGGTTGAATGGCTACGTCAACAAACAAAACTGCCGCATTTGGAGTGAAGCTAATCCACAAGTGTATGTCGAAACACCGTTACATCCAGAAAAACTGACTGTTTGGTGCGCTTTATGGGCTGGTGGAATCATTGGTCCGTACTTCTTCAAAAACGATGAAGGCCACAACGTTATAGTCAATGGTGATCGGTATAGAGCCATGATTACTAACTTTTCATTCCTGAATTGAACAATCATGATGTCCAGGAGCTGTGGTTCCAACAAGACGGCGCAACATGTCACACAGCTCGTGCCACAATCGATTTATTGAAAGACACGTTTGGTGACCGCCTAATTTCGCGTTTTGAACCTGTGAATTGGCCTCCAAGATCTTGTGATTTAACACCGCTAGACTATTTTCTGTGGGGCTATGTAAAGTCATTGGTCTATGCGAATAAGCCACAAACGCTTGACCATTTGGAAGACAACATTCGCCGTGTTATTGCCGATATACGGCCACAAATGTTGGAAAAAGTCATCGAAAATTGGACGTCCAGATTGGACTACATCCGAGCCAGCCGTGGCAGTCCTATGCCAGAAATCATATTTAAAATGTAATGCCACAAGATTATCTTTCGAACAAAAAAAATTTATGTCAATCGAATAATACATCGTTGTTTTATTGAAATTTAAAGTTCTATACCTCTAAAAAAACACTCTTTATCTATAAAAATAATGTCTATTAAATACACTTCATTCATACTTAAAGAAGAAACCTAAAATATAGGAAGTACTTTGTTTCCAGTTGATAACAGGTTTTCATGCAAGCTTAGCGCTTTGGATACTTTTTATTTTGATAAGCACTTCTAGTAAGCACAATACATGTATCAATAATTGAAGAATAAAAACCAAAATGTTTATAGTTACACCAGATGAAAATAATTGTTTTCGAAGATAAAAAAAATGAAATAAAATGTAATATAAATATTAATTAAAGTAAACTATCTTATGTATTTGCTGATGTACATATTCCTTGCTGAAAGGAAGTTTAAAGTTGCAGTTTTTAACTCTAAAAAAATTTGTACGTCACAGATGTCGAAGCAGAAACAAGTGCTCTAGAAATAAAACGATAAAGATTTGCCAAAAAACTATTTGTGTTCTCACTTTTCTTTGAAACGGGTCAAAGAATAATCAGCCATTAGTTGGAACATCATCACGAAAAACCATCAAAGAAGGGACGGAAATACTGACCGAAAAAAAATTAGAACATTCTCAACTAACTAAACACAATGAAACACAATATATATGTTCCTAAAAATCCATAAACTCAAATAGAAATAGCTTTAGAAAAGGAAGGAGGAAAATATATTTACCAGAAAGGAAAATTTTACTAAACGTAAAAAATACTTCTTTAATTTAGAAAATTTAGCTTTTTATTTATTTATTTTTTAACTTTGAAGATTTTCATTTAAAAATTCTTTCCTCGTAAAATTGATAATTTAATGAAAAATTTATTTTTGAAACTTGTATGCGAAGTTTTCATAACAGTAACGAAAACAATTAAATAAGGCTCGTTTATGAAATATACACCCGTTTTGTAAAATATTTAGTTAAGCTCATTGAAGTCTACGCAATATTATTAAAACAAAAAAAAAAAGATAAGTTCCTTATTTTACGTAATGAATTAAATTTGTAATAATGAAGTTATAAGTTAAAGTAAAATAAAACAGTAATTACATGTTTATGATAAATGTATGTGAAAGAATAACTATATATATATATATATATATATATATATATATATATATATATATATATAATTAGTTACTCTGTTTTAATAAATTTTAATTACACCCTCCTTCCTATCTCCAAAATTAATTTTCCAGCAAAGCCCAATATATATCTGTATAAAGATCTTGGATAATAATTGAATAAAAGGATGAATACTGTCAAAAGTCATGTGCCCTCAAAATCTCAAAACAAACATTAGCACTGCAATATAAACTCTAAAATCTAGAATAAAAGGAAAATATTTGATTTAGTAAAGTAAACAATGAATCGAGAAGAAAGATATCATCCAAGAACTATAGATTCGTTATATTCGTTTAATATCGCTTCGGTTTTAAGCATTATTAAAAATATTGTATTCTAAAATGGCATATTCTTATCATCAATTACATTTTTAGCAGATGAAATTATTTCGTGCTATTTTCAACTATCTCTTAATTTTCTAATTCATATCATGTTTTCCTAGGTAGTTTTATAGATAGATCATTTAATTTATTCTATAAACTTGGAGTTTCTTTCATTCTATACGTTGCCTCTTATAATTAGATTAAAGAAATACTTGATATTCCATTTTTTATTTATCAATCAACCATGGGTTTTTGAAAACTGTACGTTATTTTAAATAATTACTATATTTCATAAATTTTAATATAATTATCATAATTTTTCAAAAAATCTGATATTACATTAGCTCTAATTATTTGTATTAGAAAATGTCTGCCAATATGTCAACTTTTTATATTATATTGTATAAAGTTTGTAGTCATCGATGACACTTGAAATGTTTTTCGAACCCAGTTAAAAAAAACTTTTCAATTTATAAACAGCAAATGTGTAGTTTTAATTTTTCCTACATGTCAAGAAATTAAATAATTACTTGGTTTTTCAAAAGCTTTTTGCATACAAAAAATGATACTCATATATCAAATTTGATAAAAATCAATTCAATTTACGATTTTACTTTTAGCATAACTGTAACAATATGTACTAATGAATATGTGTTAAAGAGATGTGCAAGATATTTTTTACCGATTCACTTGTGAAATCATTTAACCAACAAACATCAAAACCTATCAAAAACGAATGTATAATGAACTCTGCTCACTATTTTTTGATATAAAATATGTATATTTGATTGTTGGAATAAAACTTAACAAGCAGTGAGCTAAATAATTTCGAATAATTCCTAAAATAAATCGTCTGTCAATTGCAGAACTGAAAAATTTATTATAAACTTTATTAGTGAATAATGTTGATTTCTTTTTGTATTAAATATCCACAGTCTATTTTTACTCGGATGAAAAGTAGTTAAACTTTATTTATAAATCAAGACATTAAGCATTCATTAATTATCTTTTTGAACTTATGAATGCCACCGATTAGTTGTTTAATGCAGATAACAGTGATCGATTAATTTTCTGTCAAGAGAAGGTAAAAATACATGTTTTTTTGTTAAAGGCATTAATTTTTTCAGAACCATAAAAAGGTATCCGCTTTCTATTTAAAATTTCACCAACTTCCGTACTTAAGATTTAATATTTTAAACTTCCTTTATCGGATTCAAAGGTTTTTATCTCGTAATTGTCTTCCTGCCACCACCTTTCAATAAAGGAACATTCATTGATTGATTACAAGTCATGATTTTTTTTATTTAAGTTCACCAAAATAATCAAAAATAGAACGTATTTTGATTTGAATAGAATAATTATTCCATACATTTGAGCTTTCAGTCATTTAAGAAAATCAGTTTCTCGAAATAAGTGCGGATATTTACGATTTCGAATTAGAAAATTTCCTACTAATGCTCAATTTTTGCCTGAAATTAAGTTTCATGGTTGACAGATTTATTGAAAGGAAGATTAGCCGGTGTTATTTTTAAAGAGGAAAAAACAAATAGATTTACTTGTTCTAATTCATCAACTTAATCGATGTAGGCATGTGATGTAAGCAATTTTCATAGCTTACGGTGTTGTTTTGATATTGCATAAATGTATATGTTAAGTAAATAATTGTGATTGCATATATTTAGAATAATATGTTTTGAATGTTTAAAATTGCATGTGTTTTTCAGACGTTACGTAAGTGATTTTATTTTAAAAATGCTAATTTTTTTTCAGAGCAAAATGTCAACTAATTTATTATTATGTAAGGAAGTATTTTGGGAAAAAAAAGTTCAATCAAATGCTTTTGGGAAACTTTTATTTAGGAAGTTATACTAATTATTTAAATTACTTTTTAATGTTGTAAAATTTGTTCCCTTAAATCAAACTGATTTCTTAAAATTTTGGGGATAAATATATAATTAATGTATTCTTTAAACTCTAATAAAACTTTTAATAATATTATTAATGATCTCTCTATTTATAAAATTTTTTTTGTGATGCAGTAATGAATATATTTATACATAAGGTATACTTAGTAAAAATGGATCGTAAAAAGTTGAATTTAATGGAGGAGGAGGGCCAAGCACGAATGAATTTTGGGGAAAAAAAACAAATGTAGAAAGTGTACGAAAAGCAGAAATTTTTTAAGAATGGCCATTAGGTGGATAGGAGGTATCTTCCCCCTTGTGTCTTTTTTAGGAATTTTGTTTAATTTTGATTAATTATGAGTGGAATTAAATGGTAACATAGCTTTCGCTTTGTATGACTGAAAATTTTATTTTATAGAAGGCCTCTAAATTCGAAAAAATTATTAACATTGACTCCTAAATTTTTTTCTGCTGTTCTCGAAAATGCTTTCTAAATCCTTTTATTACGAAATGCATTATCTGTCAATATTCTTTATAAACGTAAGAGAGAGAAGAACTGATAACTTACCTCATGTCAAGACTAGGTGAAATATCTTAGAATTTCTTTAAAAAATATATCCATTGTTTTTCTGCTATTTAAAAATAATTGATTGCTTTTAAAATTGCCGGAATTCTATGAAAAACATTCCGAGGACGATCTTAATACAGTAAGGATGTAGAGAATCGAACAGTTTGGGAATAACTATTCTGAAGCATTTACAAGAAACTATTCTTAATTTCACTCGTAAATGTTGACAGGATTTAAATGTGATTTATAAAAATTAAATACAAATAATTGTAAACTTTCAAAAGAAGAAATCAGCCTCGTAACTAAAGTTATTAATCTTCGTTTAATAAATTAATGCACAACAGTAACATGACAAAATATTCATGTATCATTTAATGCATAATCGTTCCATTAAACCTTAAAAATAAATTTATTATTTTTTGTTTAACATTATGTAGTTTTTATTTGATTTAAAGTAATAAGAAGAAAAATGTTCATTGGAAAGTAAATAGATCCTACTTTAAATGACACCGTGATAAATTTGAGAATTTACGAGATTCACAATATTAAATACATAAAATATCTTTAAGTGTAATTTTTTAAAAAAATTATACCAAAAAACTTCACAATTTCTGAGTAGTCATTAATGTATCTTAAATTATCCCTTTAGTCCCATTAATAAGATACAAAAACTATCGAATATTTATTTCTTACATATGTTTTTTGTCTTATGTTGTGGATAGGAATTAAATGAAACGGGACTGATTTGTTTTTAAAATTAAATTCAATGCATTACTTAAAAATTTTAAAACATCGTCCGCGAATTTGGAATTCTTATGTGAATCCCATACTTTTTAATTCTTCAAAGAAGTATATCCATTAAAAAGAGATAATATTCTCATTCGTTCAAAGTTTTATACATCTATCAAAGTTCACTAACATCAATAATTGGATTAATTAAAAAATACATTAAATGATTAATAAATAATAAAAAAATAGATTAATTGAAAATTATGATTTATTTAAGCATAATATCAGGTAAGTGTAGTAAATATAAGACGATATTAGAATATTTAATTTTGCAAACAGTTTAAACCCTCACTAAAAATATGTTGGTATAAATGTAGCAGATAAAATGTTATCTAATTCTTACATTACTAATAGATGTTTCACAGTTTTGAAGGAAACTTTTAAGAAAGCGATCCTGTAATCTATTAATAATCAATAAAGATCTTAAGGATCGATTAGATCTAATCGATTACAAATTTCCTCTTTGATTCGTGATACCAATTAGAGTAATGAAATAAGAAAAAGTGATTTGTGCTCTTGAATTCACATAATCAATAACTTCCTGGTATTTTTCAAAGGATATTTCAAAGAAAACAAAAACTGATGATTGATTTAAATATTAAGGAGGTTAATGATGAATCCAAAGCTCTAAATCTTTGCAAGTTATTTTTTATGTCTTAAAAATTGAATGAGTTTCTATAGATAAAATCTTAACAGTTCATCTTTTCATTTATTAATTTTTTATGTATTTCTTTCTGTGGTTAAATCAAAAATAAATTTTAGTTCTTATTTATTTAAAAAAATACTATAAAACGAAAATTATATGTTGTGCAAAATGAATTAGAATAATTGAATAAAAATTAACCTAGTTGTAAATACAACAATCAAATAAATAGAGAGAGGGACTTTTCCTAATTATATTGATTGATTAAATTAAATATCGGTAAATATTTTACAGAAAAGTTGTTTGTAAAGGAATTATTGTTGTTAATTTAAGTTACAGGCTCTTTTTTAACAGTCATTAGCTAATTGTCTAAAATTATTATTACAGCAATTATTTAAATATCAATAAAACAAATTGACACGCATAAAAAGTATTCAGTAAATTTTTTTAATATATATATATATATATATATATATATATATATATATATATAATAGCTAAAATAATAACCTTTGTAGAAAAACGTGTCAAAATATCAACTAATTTTTCTTTGTAAATTAAATTAAATTCTTTATAAATTCTATAAATAAAAAATATGCTTAAATATTATTGAAAAATATATTTTTTAAAACCTATTTTTTATTATATTTTTTAAAAAGTGAAACATTTTATGTAATAAAATTGCAAGTGTAAGTGGTTCATGTCAGATAATTTCAAAATAAAAATAGTTTTTTTTAAAAAAAAATGCCTTACTTTTTTCTTAAATTTGTTTTTATCTGTATCTCCATTTAATTTTTAAGAAATTAGAAAACCCATTCTTATTTGTTCACTAAGACAATATATTAAATATCCATGAATCATCTCCCTCACGACATTTTTTTTCTTTTTCTTGCAGAAGTCGATTATAATCTTAGCAGTTTGCATTCTTTTTGTGTCGGGAGAGAAGCAAAAACAATCATTAAAGGCCAAATCTGCCGAGAAAGGTATCAAGGATTTGGAAACACAAGAGTCTAGATCATCATATTCATATCCAGCTCCTCCCAATGCTCCGAAGAATGAATATGGATTGATTAACGAGTACCCACCAAGTGGATATGGAAAAATGGGTGCTGAGCCACAGCCTGATCCATACAGGAAAAGTGTAGAACCTTCTGGATACCAACCAGGTGGAGGATATGGCGGAGGTTATGATAACAGGGGACCATTGTTGCCTAGTGCTTATGGAAAGCCTAAAAGTGATCCCTATTCAAGCCAGAGGTAATTAATCTGTCTATTTTGTTCATATTGAGGAAATTAACATATAACACTGATGATTTACAATTAAGTATAAGCAATTCAAACGAACGATAGAGAACGATACATTAACACAATTTTTTAATACGTATCCACATGAATAGCAAAAAATGGGCTAAAATTTTATAAATGGTAGAAATTATATTCGGTGGAACATAGAATCAATCAGAATAGCACAGAAAATATAATGAGGCTTCCCTCTTTTACGTCTATTTTTATTTTCTTGTGTACGCAATATTAATCCTATGAAAATCACTAGCGTAGCTAGCTTTGAGAGAACCCTGTATCAAAATTCCTTTGGGGTTCTTTTTTAGATATGGAAACCCTGTTAGTGGGACTAGAGTTACACATGTTGGGGCCCCTCTAGCTTGGGGGCCCCGTATCATTGATATGGCTGATACGGCGGTAGCTACGCCCCTGATAAAAATTCTAATTTCCTCTTCAAACCTAGATCATTGCATCGATTTGAATGCAATGAAATGCATCTGAAAGAGCAAAAGGCAATGGAGATTTTTCTGTAACTATGCATTTTACTTATATTTGAAATTATCCCCAAAATTTGCTTTCAAAATCTACAAACGCCTTACTAAAATATTTTCAAATATCAGAGGCAGAAAAACTTTTTGATTTTTTCCTCTTTCGGATGTTCTTTATTGCATTCAAATCGTTACAATAATCTAGGTTTGAGAATGAAATTAGTCTCCACACAGAGAGGAGACTAATGATACATTCACGAAATTAAAATGGTCATTAGATGGAAGCCTTAAGCCAACTGCATTACTGGTGTACCAAGTATTTAAATTTTTGATCAATTAGAATGAATGAAAATTTTAAAAGTGAATCTTCTACAGATTCAATTAACATCCCAAGTTCTTACTGGCGAGTGAAGTCTCTGGGTCGTAAAAAATAACACTAATACAACGACTGGAATTTAGGTTCTGTCTTTTACTAATCTGTTATTAAAAATAATAAGTAGGACATTCATACACTTTCTGGACAGGAATTTAGTAGCGATTTTTAAAAAATTTTTATTTCTTGGATGAAACTGATTTTGTTACTCCAACTTTGCATAACTAATCGCTTATATGTATATGTATTTGAAAGATTTCTGAATACACGCTTGTAAGCAATAAATAACAATAAATTAGAGCAACAAAATCATTAACTTTTGAGTACAATCAGTTTCAATAGCCCTACTCTCAGATCAATTTGTGTGTGTGTGTGTGGGGATTTCTTTTTACATTTTAACTATACAAATATTGAGGCATTGTTCTCATTAGAAAAGAGGGCAATTATTTTTTTATTCCAGAGTCTGTGTTTGGATAATGGATTTTATCACTTCCATTAATTATTTCAAATCAAATATAATGTAATTCATCTTGACTATTATCAGTTTAGTACATCACTAACTCAAATATACAAGAATAATAAAAAATAAAGCACAAAATGGCTTGTGTGCATGGATCGGCCTTTATTTCCGTAGAAATGAATTTCTGGGGGTTTTAAAGTTTAGTAAATATATATATATATATATATATATATATATATATATATATATATATATATATATATATACATTTATAATATTTTGTCAATTATCCTAAGATTGCGGAACTTTTATGGTATAGCTAATTTTTTTACATTTTTTTTCTAAAAAGCCAAAAATTTAGAATAATTCTCCCAGCAGCTCAACAAAATTAGCATAGTATGGAAATAATAGAATCCATTTAAACGAAAAACATTGTGTACAGTTCCTATTCAGTAGCATCTTTCTTAGTATAATAATGTCCCGTACACGATCTAGTGCCCAATGTACCCATTGTTTTTGATTATCTTCTATAATAGTTGTTTAAATGGAATTTTCCTCTTTTTATGAGTTTAATTTTGCTCTTTTAAGCTACACCCTGAAGGTTTTAAGGAGTAACATTGCTACCCTTTTATTAAGTTTATATATTTTTCGTGGGGATTAAATAGGGCAAGTGGGCCGACCAAGGAAGTAGTTTGATTTTTACTGTTCTTAAGCCAATCAATGGAGACTTATGACATGTAGTGAGAGCAAGACGCTTTTTGGAAGATAAAATCCTCCTCAAATTAATCTTCTGATGACGCAATTAATCATAAAATGCTCAAGTACCTTCACACTAGTGTCGTTACTGAAAGTATTAAGGTCTCCTTGCAACGTCAGATTTTGTGCTCCAAGCTGGCTCTTACAAAGGATTGTTAAACCATAACACAAGGCTTTGGGCTCCT
The DNA here is from genome assembly GCA_019973935.1 of Trichonephila clavipes. NCBI lineage: Eukaryota > Metazoa > Arthropoda > Arachnida > Araneae > Nephilidae > Trichonephila > Trichonephila clavipes. Next base: position 144,659 of record BMAU01000317.1, on the reverse strand, counting down.
TAAAATCCTGCCTTCCCTCGCGATGCGGGGGTATATCGAGGGTGTACATTACGCAACTGCTTCATATGTATTTCTGAATTTACCCTTTCTGTCAAATTACATGGTTTTCCTAAGCCATCGGCATTCATAGACCCTCAACACTCAGCCCTTATACTTCATTGAACGCTTGAAATAATCTGTTGTAAAAGTATTGTAAGGAACCGCTGCCTGCACCTGGCAACAGGTCGAACGAGAGACGATATAGAGAAGAGGATCTGGCAAGGACAGAGAAGAAAAGGTCGGAACGGGGGAGAGAAGGAGAGGGCGGCGAAAAAAACCGGGGTCGTGAAAAGTAGACACGGCTGGACGATGTATCTTAATCTTGTAACATCTCAATATATTCTTTATTTTAAGAAATGTCCCATAGAAGGTGTGGAATAAACAGTGGGACAAAACCCTGTCTGCAATTATTTTCAATTCACAATGCGAACACGATCAGAAAAGAACCCACAAGTTTACAAGTATCTTTCTTGCAACGCGAATCACAGACACCCTGATACTGTGGGAAACGCTAAGTATCGATTCATTGCTGACAACAGCATTATCCCCCCGAATGTAACATTTTAATCTATCTTTGCAACACTGCACTCTGGCTCTTTTTTCGTTTAAAGAAACCGTTTTTGGGGGGCCTATTGCAGACGTTGAAGCAACCACTATTCGCTCTTGCCACTTTCTGCATTTTACCACTAATGAATCTCAAGCTCCTGAAGCAATTTTACTTCCATATACATTTCAGCAATCTACATCAAACTACATTTCACAATTTCCATGATTATTTTTAAAATTTTGATTTTTAGAATAATCTTTTTAAATTTTCTTGTAATTCTTTGAGAATAACTCTTTTTTTCCCTCGACAATCATCTATTGACTATGCCTCTCATTACGTAGTCACAATCGCAATCTTAGACCAGTCCGGTATGTCTTCTATGGGGCTTTCTCTTAACTCACAACCAAAACTGACTTTCGAACAAGTCTTTATATACACGCGTATTAGCTCTATAAAGGTGCAATTTACGTAAATTTTATCATCGAAACTAAACAATCATAAAATTTTTAAAATATTCAATTATTTTGAATTTATTCGGATAATATTTTGATTTTCTTGTGAGTAATATATCAATAACTTTTTATAAACATTTTATTCAGTCCATAGATATTTATGAATTACATTTATATTTTTATCAGTATGAACTATTCAGCATATTGAAAACATTTATCAATTTATTTATTCATCTCCTTTACTTATTTACACCGATACCATGCATTTCTTAAGACAATAACATAAGAAAAAATAACATACACATTAAAACTGATATAATCCACTTATAAATGTATCAGTACTGCACAATGTATTTTATAATTAATTTAATACTAAGTTAGGAACAAGTTTAAGAATTACCAGACAATACTTTCGGTTTTTCTGTTACTTTAAAATGAGTTGTAAAAAAAAATTTTATGTTTTTGGACCAGTTATAAGTTAATCTTTATTTTATCAAAATCCAACTTTTGTTTTTCTTATAATATTACTTGTATAAATGCATTTTTAAAATAAAAGAAATATGTATACTTTTGAATGTAATTTTTCGAAAATGGTTGTTTTAAAGAATGTTAATAATTGCTAATTAATCTTTAAAGTATTTTTAAAATGAATCTTTTTTTTAATAATGTACTTTTACAATACGAAAAATCAACTAACAACAATTTTTTACACTATAAAACTTTTATTAGTTAAATACGCAGTAGAAATTTGTACTTTATACAAATAAATATATTTTATCAGACATATATAATGAAAAGAAAGGGGAGGGGGGATTAATTCCACCCTTCTATTTATACGACCACGATACACATTAATGAAACTCATATAAGTAACTAATTAAATAGTCAAAGTGTTATTTCTGATGAAAACTAATTATCCTTATGTCATAGTATGATTCACAATTTACTTCCTAATTAAATTATATGTAATTTGAATATTGTACGAGATATAATAATACTTTTAAGACTATGTTTGATTTTTTAGTTTTAATATTTTTTTTTACATTAATTAGTCCCATTTTTGTTATTTTTAAAGGATAAGGGCAAATAAGGAGAAAATACTGAAGTATAATTTCTTGTATAACGGAACTATTTTTAAAGTACTGCTATCAATGCATTGTAAATTGTGAGGACAGTAAATTTAAATTCTTATTCTAGCAAATGTTTTCCTTTGAATACAAAAAACGAGTTCGAAAAGAAAAAATCCATCTCTTTTCTCTTAGTCCTGCATATATATATATATATATATATATATATATATATATATATATATATATATATATATATATATATATATATATATATAATTAAAATACATCCTTCTCCAAATTTAAAAATCCCATTCAGTGACTTTTCTTATAGATACGCACTGATAGAAAAAAATTAAAGGAATGCATGACTTTAATGGAATTGCGCTAGAACTAAAATGCATATATTTCTACAGGTAACTAACGTAAAACAAAACAACTATAATCTAATTCGTAGGGGGCAGAATAAGCTGGAACCAGCATAGGCAGACGTACCGACTGTCAAATTATTTGGAATAGCAATTTGGTGACACTAAGGTGTGCAAGAGAGATATTGAAACCCCATACTGTACCTAATGATCAGTGTCTGATTTGAGATTCCTTCTTTCAAAGTATTATAATGCCAGATATCAAACATCTCAACTTGAGGAGAACATCCTTGAAACTGAAATATTACTGCGCATACAGAGGTCAATAATTCTTTCTTGACCTAAATCTAATCAAGCATGAGATTGGGACCTATTCGGATGACGCATTGTAGAAAACAAATAAACTCGTTCCCTATCGAGGATTACTAAATTATACTTCGTGAAGAATAGAACAGTATTCTCCCAAAATCTTATCGATAACTCCTCCATGGAATACAAGCTTAAAACAGTTTCAGCTGTTCGAGGAGACAGCATATTATGTTAAACTTCCGGTATCATTTTCAAACAGTATTGTTTTTTTTATTTATATGAAATCAAGTTGTTTCTTTGATGCTTCTTTTCATATTGTTTCCATCGTTTCAAAGAAATAAAATTTCTACACGCATTTTTTGTACCTTCTTTTCTGCATTGCATGTTAATTCAGTGTACTTTCCATTTTATGCTCATACAGGATTATCATGCATATTTTTCCTCGCTTCTTTAATTTTTTGAGCAGTATACTTAAGCAGAATAATGGGATCGAATTTTAAGAAAACAATAAACTATTGACAAAAAATCTTGATAATTCCTTTTAATCTTTATAATTGCTTACACATTTATGATTTCCTCCTCTCATTTAGCTACAGTGGCCCATCCAGTGATCCTCATGCAGATCCCTACGCCAAACCATCCAGTGGATATGGTCCAGCTCCACCAAACAGTTACTCCAAACCTTCCGTTGGATATTCTAAGCCTATAAGTGGATACGGAAGTGGTTACAGTGGTCCATCCTCATCCCTCTCCAGTGGTTATTCAAAGCCTCTGAGTGGATACAGTAGTCATTCCAAACATGGAAGTGAATATTCCAAGCCATCTTTGTCCGGTGGATATCGTTACTCTAAACCTTCATCGTCAAGTTCTTATGAAAGTGGAAGAAACTATGGATCTTACAGTTCCTCTTCTCTAAGTGGTCACGCTCCTTCTAGTTTGTCAGGTTATTCAAAACCACTTTCTCCTGCACCTAAGCCATACAGTGGATATGCTCCTACTTCAAGTTCAGGTTATGCTCCACCAGCACCTCACAGCGGTTATGCCCCTCCTCCTTCAGGTAGTGGATATTCCGCTCCTTCCTATAGTTCTCACTCAGCACCTGCAGCTCATAGTTCTTATGGACCACCTCCATCAAGTGGTTACGCACATCCTCCAGCCTCTAGTGGATATGCACCTTCTCCAGTCTCTAGTGGTTATTCTTCCCCATCAGCTTCTAGTGGCTATGCACCTCCACCAGCTTCTAGTGGTTATGCACCTCCATCTCATGCAAGTGGCTACGCAGCACCTCCAGCACCTCATGGATATGCTCCTCCCTCAAGTAGCTATGGGCCTTCAGCTCCCAGTGGTTATGGATCTTCTTCCCACAGTGGATATGCTCCTGCCTCTCACAGTGGATATGCACCTTCTCACCACAGTGAATCATCATCTTACTCTAGAAGCAAATATGCATCTTCTTCCCACGGTGGATATGCTCCTTCTGCCCATGGTGCTCGTACTTCTGCTGTCTCATACTCTGCACCAGCAAGTCCTAGTGAGTATGGACCTAAAGCTCCACTGAGATATTCATCATCTGCTTATGACTCGAAAACTCCTTATGCTCCAGACACTCACAGTAGATATGCTCCTGCTTCTTCATTATCTAGTTATGGAGCCAAACCTCATAATGTATATTCCCAACCAGCACCTAGTGCAGGATATGGTCCTGCTCCATCCAATTCTTATGGATCAAATGCTCGAGCTAGTGCCCGTTCATCAACCACATACAAGTCAAGTGCAAGTGCACCATCTGGTAACTACGGATCAAGCGCCTATGCACCTGAAGCTAATGGAAAAGTCTATGGTACCGTAACTCAAAAGGAATATAGTAAAACCATTGAAACCTATGGCAGCTCTTCAGGAAGTCATGAAGGTGGACTTTATGGCAGTGGACTAGCAAGGAGGGCATTGCATGCAGATCATGGACTATATGGAGGTGCTAGTTACGGAGGAAGTTATGATACTGCCCGACAAGATAAGTCTCAATCTTACAGTCCAGATCAATCCATTTATGGGGGATATGGACACTTATATTGAAACTAAAGGGCTTTTATTTCTCTTATCTTGGGATGGTGCATTGGAGAATGGGATGCGCCGTGTGAATATAGCACATTGTTTATATCCGTGGTCATTTTATGTTTGTTTTAAACCTGATATTATTTCATGTTATTTGTTATTTTTATATATTTTTTAACCAAAGAATAAAACTTTCAGGTGGTTCTTCCATCTATATTTGTGGTTTGTTTTTTTACATCTTTTACTAAGAGCATTTTATAAACGTTTGCAATCTTTTAATAAACAGTATCAGTTGCACAAAGTCAACACTTTGTGCAACTGATGAGTTCCACGAATATAAAAAAAAATTTTTTTTTCAAATATTCCTGATATCTCCCCCCCCCCTCCCTTTTACTACGTTATTAAATTACGTTAAAGTTAGAAGAAGTCAAAGAAGTTACAATTCTTTGTTAATTTTGTAAGTAATATTAGGTTAAATTGCATTTTTTGAAACTAATTATAAATGCTGATAATAGAAACAAAGTCGACTTATTACCAAACAAATTTATTTTTAAATAAAAAAAGAGCTGATGAGCATGTAAAAATATCCTAATACTCTGATTTTAAGGCTTATTGCATTCTAAAAACGTTTAAAAAAGTAAAAAATTTCGATTTCTATTTATTCTATTAAAAGCAATAAATTTTTATCATAGATTCTTCTAATCTTTTGATAAATTACCCTATGAATGATATTTTAAATCATAAAATGATTAGTAGGAATCTAATTTTGTATTGAATTTGTATCTTAATTTTTATACTATGTAATCCTTAACCAGTTGACAGTGGAGCCCCTGTTTGAGATCGCGCAAGTATGAGTACCACGAAAATCATGCGATGACCAGTATGACACTCGTCATGACACAAAATCCTGCACCTTCTCCAGGACGAGTATATTCCTCAATTACAGTTAACTGGTTAAAGATTTTTGGGTGAAAATATTTTAAACGGAGAATATATATATATATATTGATATTAATTAATTAAAAAAGAAAAGAATACTCATTCAGAAATCCCATTTTAAATTGTACATCGGAAATTTCCTTTTTCTCGAACGAGTATTACAATACCTATTAATGAGAATTTTTTTTTGTAATTTGAATTCGGCATTTGCAATACTTAGGTTTATTCTTTGCTACGCTGATGTTAATATTAAAAGAAGATACCAGCAAATTTGTGGGTAAACATTAATACTCAGTCAAATGAATCTTTGTTTAAGTTGCCTGTGATATTTTGGTTCCTATTCAACTCTTTTGAAATCATGACAAGAAATACAAAATATTTTAACATAGTAAATATTTCATTATTTCTCAAGCTAATCTTGAAAAATAAGGACAAGTAAGAGAGAGAGAAAATCCTTCAAATTACAATGTACACTGTATCAAAGACCAAGGAATTAAAAAAAAATTCGAAGTTATGCATTAAAATTAACACGATTATTTATTTTACTGTAAACTTTAAATTAAAATTTACTTCTTTACCTTTCGATACGCATTTGAAAATTCATATCTGTTTTTTTTTTTTTTTTTTTGTAACTGCCAAATTTTAAAAATAATATCTTGTGGAGATAATCTGTTATTAGTAATCAGGAACTATATATCAGTTATTATTATTTACTACTTTTAAGAAAATAATGCTTCATTCATACCTGATCTAAACAACAGATTTAATACATTTATAGAAATTAAAAATTTAAAAATCAGTGTTAATAATTTTTAAGTCAATAACTTTACGACTAATAAAACTATACTAATATAATATAAAAGTAATAATATTAAGCAATAATAAATTAAGTTTAACAACTGCTCACATACACCTTTGTTTTAAAATTTGTAAAATTTTTATGCTATTTTTATATTACATAATTTATTTTAAGTAAAAAGATTAATAACTTAAATAATTTTAGGTTGCATTCACAGTGATCTCAAATTAAAAAAAAGTTTTATAAAAAAGAAAATTTTTATTTTCAAATAAAAAATTTATAGAAAAAGTTTAAAAACTTGTGGAACGCACCTAAAAATGTATATTATTCTATAAAAGATTGAATAAGCACAATTTTTTTGAAGTTGCCACAATTTTCAAATAGGAGAGTATTTTTTCCCTAACAATAAGGTTTTCTCAATTTTTTAGCAATCACTTATCAGTGTAATTAAAAACAATTCGGAGTAAAATATATGATAGCTTTGAGTTTTATCAATGCCTTTACAAAAACCACGATTCAAATACCCTTTTCACTGTCATTTAATTACTTTGCCTCTAAAAAAACTCACGTAATTAAATAAATTATCTATTAAACATATTTTGTGACATGGCATGACACCTTAACATTCATATATCTGATGGTACTATTTAAAAATCTGATTGCTTATTACCTGATTTGTTTGTTAATGAGGTGGTCTCAATACATTGCCAAAGGCTATTATTTTCCTTTCATAACATTGCTTTTAGCGATGCATAAATCCGACGGCAGACACAAACAATATGTCTGCTACATTCAACCAGATTGTTTTTCTTTTGTTCTACATTTATTAGTGTTCTTACAATTTAGCCGATTCACATATGAAATCTGATTTTAGAAGTAATAAGAAGTTTAATAATATGAAGTTTTTTTTTCTACTTGTTTAATCAAGATGATGATAATAAATAAACATAAAGTTATTTTGCAATTAAATAATTTTTCTATTTCTATTTATTTGATACAAATTGAATAGAAGAAGTTAATTATTCGTCAAACCAATGCTATGAATCAAATAAAAGCATGTGAGGGATCATTTTTTCTTTAAAAAAAAAGGATGATAATGATTTTTACACAGTATTTGTGTAAGCATAATATCGATATATGTTTATTAAATAGCTCCTTTAGGGAAAACAGTCCATTTTTTTTGTAGAATATATATTGATATAAAATTATTTTAATATAGTTCTTTAATAACTAAACAGAAGTCAGATTAAAATTTTATCTATCTATACATGTATATATATAGATACATAGATAGATAATAAGACATATATAGGAATTTATTTTATATATATTAATACAAAGTAATATTATTATTATCTATATGCATAGTAATATTATTATTTTATCATACCCAAATGGGATTAGTGCCATATATATAATATGAATAAAATAAAGGGTACAAAAAAAGAATATCTTACTAAGATTGGATAATAACAGAATTTAAAAAAATCTGAGGTATTGAGCTATTACAATTTTTGTAAAGACCGAAAGAATCATTGGACTAAAATGAAGAACTATTATGATTTCTAAAGCTGTCACTGATTTAGGACAGTGAAATAGGGTTAAGCATTGCTTTGCGGATCTAACCTTTCCCGTCAGCAGAAATTTTCGACATATTAGAAAAACAGAATCCTATTGAAAATTAGGCCTATATCTATCAACACTTGGGATGAACACAAAACAGTAAAAATAAAATTCAATATATATATATATATATATATATATATATATATATATATATATATATATATATATATATATATATATATATATATATATATATATATATATATATATAGAACTAATCACATTTGGGTATGATAAAATAATAATAAAACTATGCATATAGATAATAATATTACTTTGTATGAATATATAAAATAAGTTCTTATATAATAAAATAATACTGAAATTTATTAAATGTAAATAAATCATTCATTTTATTTGAGTTGTATGCATAATTTCAGTTATAAATATTTTAAATAAAATTGTTTCAAATTTTCAAATAGGGTACAAATGCATTACTTTTAATTTCGGTTTAATAAAGGACGAAGTCGATAAAGTAGATATTATGACTTTTATGAGCAAAGGAGTTCATGGAGTATTAAAAACAGTTGTTAATATATCATGTAGAAATTAAATTTCGAAGAACGGGAACAATTGTGTGTGTGAAATTTGTCAAGGGAAAGTGCGATTTATATATATATATATATATATATTTGAAAGAAATTTGCAGCAACGAAGGAAACAATGACTAGTGAACTAGCAAGAAATCCCTAGATCTATAGATCCGGATGAAAGTGAATAAGATAAATGGCGAAAGTGAACTCGATATTTTTTAAAAGAGGAAGCACATCGTTCCGATTCAAAATCACTTTTAAAAAAATACTTCTTAAGTAGTTTAAAACTGCTCATTGCAACGTATAAAATAAAGTTTTTACACATAGAATTACCTTTGAACAGAGCGGCAACCTGACAAGCCACTAATAACATGATATGTATCCTTTTTTTTTTAACCTCAAGCCACAAAAATAATTTGATTGTATAAATTTTTCCAACATATGCAGCCTGTAGCATAATTCGTGTTGTATTATTACAACTGTAGTATCTTCTTCGTCCTCTGAGAATCGCTTGAAATTATGAATGTCTTGTCAACTAGTCCTGAGATTAGATAACTCTTAAGGAAGAGCTAAAATGCCTTTAAAAATTCACAGAAAGACATTTGAGTGTATGATCTTGAGTAAATAAAGCAATTAATCTGTTTTTGCGTGTAACAATTTATTAAAACTTAGATTTTTTTCACTTATAAATGCATGTTCCAAAATTATAATATATTATTTATATTTTATTTATGTCATAAAGAATATTGCTAAACATCAAGATATATCAAAAATATCATATTGTAGTTTAATATACTTTGTGTTCAAGCTAAATAAATAGGTTTCATACTTACATGGCCTAAGGAAATAAAATTTTATATATATATATATATATATATATATATATATATATATATATTTGACTGATACTATATATTAAAAAATTTCAAGAAAATTATTTACGATGCGTTTATGTATTTTTATTATTTAAGACCCTAAATATCAACTAAGTATTAGGATTTTTTATATAAAGTAAAAAAGAACATCAACTAGAGGATCATACATTTACTAAACTAATTTTATTTAAAAATAAATATGTAACTCATTCGTAATTTTATTCTTTGCGTTTGCACATGCATATTGGAAAGGAAATTTCTCAGACTTCTGTAAAGAAAAGGTAGTTTGTCATAAAAGGAGAAGAGAGAAAATGGTAGGGGAGTTTCGTTTTAGATTTCCGTTAGGAAAAAATAAATTATTCAGTAAAAGATTCGAGGAATTCTGAGGTCTTCTTTCCGGAGGAAAGTGCTCCGTGTAAATAGGAAAATAAGTAAGCACCCTTATTCAAAAGCGACTACTAAACTTAAGCAACACGTCGGGGGGGTCGTTGATTTCTTGAAAGAGATAACTAAAATTTTGGGTCATTTTTCAAAGCTATCTTCTTCGATGTCAATGAAATTAATTGTCCCATAATCCCTCCATTTAAAATTTATTAAGATGGTATTAATTCCATGAAAGTTTTATTTACTTTCTCAAATCTGGATAAATGCATTAAATTATAGCTTGTAAAATGAAATAAAATAAACGGAAGAAAATAAATAAATGAATAAATAAAATAAGATTTTAATTTGCATATATTTCTTCATTCATTTTCAAAAGGTTTTATATATCTAAATCACTAATTTATTTGTAACTGTGGATTTTCAGATTAAAAAAAAAACATTTGGAAAAATTTTCTCTATATATACCCGGAGTAAAAAGGGAATTTTTTAGAACACTCTCTACATTTCTTCCCTCCTTTCTCTCTCTATTTAATCTGTTCAACGTTTTATGTTCAAAATGGAAGGTTAATAGGAGCCTCTCAATGTTAGGTCTTAATTTCTTTCTTTCTTTTGGTTCACTTTATGACACCAGACTTTCATCAAACCTACTTCTCATCAAAATAATCTACGAGTCATTTTCTCCAATGCTCACCCATTTCAAGGCCCGTACTGTACATAATCTCTGGTCCACAATCGCGAATAATTCCATAAAAGTAATGATTGGCTTGAATATTGTTTTTCGCCATCGCGTCTCGCTAATGGGAATAGGATGCCAATGAATTGGCGCTGGAAGGCATCATCCGTGAACTTCCAGGAAGCAGATTGTGGTAGAAAGTCAAATGAACGAGGTCACAAGCAACACCGCCCTTTCAGGACCACGAGTAGGTTCGGTGTCCCAAGCGTGTTTGCTCTTGTTTTGCTCAAAACTGGAACATCAAACAGCCGTTAGGTAATTGACACGCTGAAGTTGCGTATGGTGGAAAGGCCAATGGTTAGGGAGGTTCACCGTAATTAACGTCAGATTGAATTTCATTTAGTGACGGTCGCATTTCCAGAATGAGTAAAGGGAAATCGTAAGTGGATGAAAAAAGACACAAATCGATTTTAGCAGTCAAAAACCTCATAAAATCCCCCGTAGAAATCAATTCTGAAAATGTAGGAGATTCAATCATGTATGGTTTAACTTCAAACTTTATTTGAATCTCCATCAATTTCATCAATGTACCAGAATGTTCTGAAACGAAATTTGTATTTCCCCATGTTTAGAGTTGTCAAAATGTATATTGAAAAGTTGTATATTTCCTTACAAAAAGCTAGCAATTAATGTTTTCATGAAACAGAATTAACTTGTTGCGAAATTAGAGGCATTTATAAAATCAATAGTATTTCATTCAACTACTTTTCAATGTGACCAATATTTATCATATATACATATTTCCATGGTATCTATAAATCATGTCACTTTATTTTTTATATTGTATCAGTGGCACCCACAAGGGGAGGGTCCACTTGTCCTCCCCCCCTTCCCCAAGCAGTTGATTTTTTTTATTGATACTAATTTTATGTATATAGAACGCAAAATTTAATTATTTGTAATTAAATTTTTTTAATATAAATTAATGCTAATTATTAATGCAATAATTTATTACTTACTGCTTTTGTTCCCAAAATTAAAAAAAAATAAAAGAATGTTTGGCGGCGTATTTAGATATGATACGAGAATGGTAGATTTTTGATTCCCCTTATGTAAAATTTTTGTGTGCTCCACTGAGAGAGAGAGAAACTTGATTATAAATGTCTTAGAAATTTAATAAAATTATTATTCATTTTTACATTTAGGTTTCTATAATCCCCGGAAGCTTTTTTCTACTTAAATAAGTTAATTATGTTTAGACTTTTTTTTTTCAGTTTGTATAATCAGACCAATCGTAACACAAACACAAGTTTATTTCTGAAAAAAACTTCGTCACTATATTTTCCACCTTTGTTTTCATTCACAACTGAAAATATTAATTTTAATTAAAAAAAATATGTGTTTGTGTATCAGTGTGAAAACGTGGTAGAAGTTGGCTTCTTTGGCTTATATGTGCTGTTGTTGTTGCCGTTTATGACAAAATGTAGAGGTGCACTTGTCATAATTAAGGGTTGCCAGAGCCCTGAGAGGTTGGTCTTCTATTCATTTTAGTCGCCTTTACGACACGCATGAGCTTACGTTGGGACTATTCTACTCCAGTCACCACACAGAAAACTATAATGATATTTTTTTAATACCTGAAACTGATGATGAGTTAATTTTGGCGAGATTGTATTTGCTGTTGTTGGCGAAGATTTTCCGAAGAATCTGTTAGGCTTAGCGTATGATATCTCCAATTAGGCTTAATGCGGCTGCATTCAAAGAAAAAATTTTGAAGCTTGAAGTATTTTGCACTTTTCAATTTCTTTTAAAGTCTGCAGCGTAAAATATATGCTAAGAGATGATCACCGGAAGGATGATAACTTGATAAACAAACATAACATTTTATAATAGCTCATTATAATGTCAATCATTTTAAATGTAAAGAAAATATGCCTCTGGATATTAGTAGAGTTTTTAAATGATTGGCGATATAATTATGTTGCATTATCTCGTGATATCGTACTCCATCACACAAGATTTTTCATATGGATTTTCTGACAGTACAATCACACATTAAGATATACATCACTTTTTCGATATGTTTTCGGTTGTGACCATTGTGGGAGGTGAGCGGTTGAGGGCGCTCTACTTCAAACAATTAAGTAGGAAAAGTCATTCAGAAGGTTTAATGATACATCGACTCCATCTATATCAAAAAATAAACTATTTATTAACCATCAACGTCATCGTAATTCGGCCGCCGGGAGAAGAGAATTACCTCGCGTCGCTTAGCTCGTGCTCTTCCGAAACTTGTGACGTCATAGGCTCGCCTTCACCGATTGGTTAAGATGAGCACGTCGCACAGAGCACTTTGGGTAAAGGAATAAAATAAGCGAAACGCTACAGAGTATGCCCCCAGTGACCTAAGTCACGATTACATATATACCAGTTAGGATACATACCAAGTATTACATGAAAATATTGACAGCATACTCAATTGACATATTTGAAATATATGGAGAATGGTGCATATATATGCAGTATTACTGACGGTAATAGATATGCAGTGGTATACAAAATACTATATACAAGTGTATACAGAATAATAATACATGCAAAATTATAGAGAATAACAATATATGCAAACATAGAGAATAACAATATATGCAAAATTATAGAGAATAACAATATATGCAAAATTATAGAGAATAACAATATATGCAAAATTATAGAGAATAACATATGCAAGGTACAAAAATAACATATATAAATGTAAAAAAAAATATGAATTACAAGAGTACAGTTTGCGTTTATATAATATATTCCGTAACTAAATTCTTGGAAATCTGACCTTACGGCCGTATCTAGTGGTGTACGGTATAGAAGGATTGGGTGCAGCAGTTACAGGTTTTTCTCAATAATTGTTTGAGTTTGTACGAGATCGGAATGATCAGTAACGTCTGCCAGAAGATAAGCAGGTTTATATATATTGCCGCACGCATAAGTCCCGATACCAAGTCCCGATAGCCGAGTTGGCAGAGCGTTGGACTGAACTTCCTCAGGTCTCGGGTTCGAATCCGGCCCCGGCAGATTTATCCAAAGACTGGAATTTTGTTCTCGTTTTTAATGTATTGTTTCTCTAGGTTCTAGATGAATCCAGATCATTCTTTAGAGTGCATACTGGGTATTTCTCGAATATTCCGAAGTGTATAAAAGCAGAGTTCATCGCCAGTTGGGCATGTTCTCAGTCCAGTGTTGTATCGAGCTCCCAGCGTTAGAATAAATCTAATTGTTTGTTTAATTGAACTGTGTACTTCTTTCGAACTCCGTGACAAGTTTGGTGGAGGCGCGGGGTACAATTACGTCAAACGTGGATAATAGCGACAACCTTCGCAGGAGCCTCCGGTTAAGAGGATTATCCCCCGAATTCGGACTGTTAAAAGAAAATAGTAGGAAGAGGACAAAAATGCCGACCGAGCAAGAAGCCAAGCCCGCTGTAGTAACACCTTCGTTACAGCAATGGAGGAGCCCATCGACCTTCCGAGGAGCGCCTGGGAAGACCCTCTCAAATGGCTTAAAGAGTACGATCGAGTAGCCAACTTTAACAAGTGGGATGACATGATGTGCCTGGCTAACGTTTATTTCTTTCTTGACGGTACTGCGAGATAGTGGTATGTCAACAACGAAGACGCCTTAGATTCCTGGGAAGCGTTTAAAAATGGACTAAGTGGACTTTTCGGTGACCGTCAAAGATATACTAGAAGGGCAGAAGAACAACTAAAATGCCGAGCCCAGCGTTCAGGCGAGTACACAGTCCTACATACAAAGTGTATTAGGACTTTGCCAAGAGGTACATCCTCTGATGAGAAAGACGAAAAAGTGTCACACCTAATGAAAGGTGTTGCTGAGGATATTTATCAGGCCCTGTTGACGAGAGAAATCAACGACACAGCAAGTTTTATCAAATGGTGCAACTATATCGAAGATATGAAGCAGAAGAGAGTTGGTCGACCGAGATTTGAAAGGCTTCCAAACGTCGTACCGGTTGCATCCCTGACGGATGAGACTGATTTGGTCTCTCTTATTCGCACAATCGTACGAGAAGAAGTCCATCGACTAGTTAACCAGACGCAAGAATCTTTGGACTCCGATCCCCAATCCTTAGAAGAGATCGTTCAAGACGAAGTTGAAAGGGTTTTGGCCCCAGTGTCAGCAAAATCTACAGAAACTAGACCACGACCAACATACGCCGCTGTAACTAGGAAATACAGAGCTCCTGTTCAGAAATTCCCACCTGAACCAAGAAAAACAGATGTGGAGAACGGCTGACAACAGACCTGTTTGTTTCCACTGCGGACGTCCTGGACATGTAATGCGCTACTGCCGAGAAGAAAGGCTGTCTTTGACAACTCTCGAAACCGCCGACGGAACTTCGACGACGTTGACACTGAAGAAGAAATACGCCGACCAAACTCTTCTCGCCGTTTTACGCCAAGTCCCACGAGAGGCCGATCCCCAATACGTCGTTACAGATCCCCGTCGCCATATCGCCGATCCAGTCAGTCGCCAGGCCGTAGGAGCGAGGAAAACTGAACAGAGCGACCTTCCAAGGAGGTGAGGCCGCTTGTACTGGAAATCCTCCGTCGACCGCCAAGATGACTGGTAACCAACTAGACGTAATAATAGATAAGAAGCCGATACGTGCTCTAGTAGATTCTGGGGCATCGTTTTCTGTCATATCCGATAAGTATCGCCGATTTTTAAAGAAAGTTCTGTTTGCTGATGCCAAGAGCGTTATGCTGAAAAGTTGCGGATGGAAATTTTGTTCGGCCGATAGGAAATGTGTTTTACGTGTCCGTATAAACAATCGAGAACTGCCTTTTGAATTTATTGTTTTATCCATTGTAGCCATGACGTCATCCTAGGATGGGACTTTTTAGAGGCGTCTCAAGCCGTTATAGACTGTGGACAAAATGAACTTGTTCTAGAAGACATCTGTCGAGACTCCACAGCGCCTGACGCCTGGAATTTGTATGCCACCAGAGACTATACACTTAAGCCGCATTCTTTAACTAGAATAACAGTATCAGGATATCAAATCGAGGAGACATAAATGTAGTTCTAGACGGCAGCAAACATTTGCTCTTCGAGAAAAATATTGCTACACCGTACATGGTATCCACATATCGTAACGGAAAAAGTGATGTCTGGGTTACCAACCTGCAGTTCCGAAACCAAATCATCCCTAGAGAATGTGCATAGGCCAAGCTGAACCACTAAATAAAGGGCATCTATGTGTTATTTCCGACACATCGGGTTGCTTGGATGACCAGCAAGAAACTTCGGAGTCACGGATGAATTGTTCGTTAATGATGTCACCCGAGTTAAGTGACGAACAGAGAAACAAGCTATCGAACTACTCCGGAAATTTTTCTGGGCTTTTCACGAAAACCGACAAGTCGACAGCCGCGAAGACGAATGTGAAACACAGGATTTTTACTGGTGATCATGCTCCAATCAACCAACGAGCCTACAGAGTCTCGCCGACTGAAAGACGCATCATTCATGAAGAGGTTCAGAAAATGCTTGATGAAGGTATCGTCCAACCCTCTGAAAGTCCTTGGTCATCACCCGTTGTGCTCGTAAGAAAAAAGACGGTAGTTGGCGTTTTTGCGTCGATTATCGCAAGTTGAATAGCGTCACGAAAAAAAGACGTTTATCCTCTGCCTCGTATTGACGATACGCTCGACTGTCTGAAAGGTGCCAAGTTCTTTTCTTCCATGGATCTCCGATCTGGTTATTGGCAAATAGAAATAGACGAAGCGGATCGTGAAAAGACGGCATTTATTACCCCGAAGGCTTATACGAGTTTAAAGTCATGCCGTTTGGTCCCTGTAATGCACCTGCGACCTTCGAGGAGAATGATGGACAATTTGCTACGCAATTTTAAATGGACTATGTGTCTTTGTTACCTAGATGACATAATAGTGTTCTCAGAAACTTTTTTGAAGACCATCTTATACGATTAAGACTTGTTCTAAAATGTCTTCAGGAAGCTGGTCTTAAATTAAATTCAAAGAAGTGTCTTTTTGCTGCCCAAGAAGTAAAGATTCTAGGCCATCATGTATCTAGTAATGGCGTTCGTCCCGATCCCGACAAAATAAAAGCCGTAGAAATTTTCCCACTCCAAAGAATATACATGACATACGAAGTTTTCTTGGCCTTTGTTCATACTTTAGAAGATTTATTAAAGGTTTCTGTTATCTCGCCGAACCTTTGCAGTCGTTGCTGAAAAGTGGCGTGGAGTTTCATTGGGGTCCTGAAGAGGTGGAAGCATTTAACAGTCTTAAGAAAGCACTTACTTCGGATCCAGTATTGGGGATGTACGACGAAAGAGCTTCTACAGAAATCCATACTGATGCAAGCGGGTACGGTATCGGAGCTGTCCTAGTACAAATTCAGAATAATGTCGAGAAAGTTATAGCATACGCTTCTAGAACTCTGACAAAAGCCGAAAAGAATTATTCCACCACAGAAAGGGAATGTCTTGCCATCGTATGGGCTACCAACAAATTCCGGCCGTACATATTCGGAAAACACTTTACTGTTGTAACTGACCATCATTCCTTGTGCTGGCTCATGAATTTAAAGGATCCTTCAGGAAGGCTTGCCAGATGGGCCCTCCGACTTCAAGAGCATGATTTTGACGTAAAATATAAAACCGGTAAGAAGCATAGTGACGCCGACGCTCTTTCGAGAAATCCAGTGGAAGAGGAAACGGAAACACCAGACAAATTTTTAGCAGTCACGACGAGTATGAACCTTGCGATGGAACAGAAAAAGATCAAGACCTTGCGAAATTAAAACTTTTGAGCAACTCATCCAAAAACTAAGAATTCAGATTCATCGACGGTATCCTTTGCAGGAAGAATTTTGATCCAGATGGAAAGTTGTGGTTACCAGTCATTCCTAAACATCTACGAGCAGACATACTAAGGCACTTTCATGACGCCCCCACCGCAGGACACCTTGGTTTCGCGAAAACTTATGACAGGATTCGCAAGAGATTTTACTGGCCGGGAATGTACCGAAATGTCGTTCGGTATGTCATGCATTGTCGGGAGTGCCAAAGGAGAAAATCCGTTCCTCAACGACCACCTGGACGTTTAGTTCCCATCCCTCCAGCTATAGCTCCTTTCCATCGCATTGGAATTTATCTCCTTGGGAGATTTCAAAGTCTGCTCATGGAAACAAATGGATAATAGTCTGCACGGATTACTCAACGCGATATGCAATAACAAAGCCTTGCCGACAGCCGAAGTCGACGAAATAGCGAAGTTCTTACTTGAAGAAATTGTCCTCAGGCATGGAGCTCCTCGAGTAATTATCACAGATCGTGGAGCCGTCTTTCGATCCAGACTTGTTTCCTCTCTCGTCGACTTGTGTAACATTGATCATCGTTTCACAACGGCGTATCATCCCCAAACAAATGGACTGACGGAGCGCTTCAATAAGACCTTGGCCGACATGTTGTCAATGTATGTGGATGTAGAGCAGAAAAATTGGGATGAAATTCTACCATTTTGTAACCTTCGCTTATAATACCGCTAAACAAGAGACCACAGGTTTTACGCCGTTCTATTTACTTCATGGTCGTGAAGCGGAAACGACACTAGATACAATGCTACCATTCTGTCCTAACGATTTTGATGACAATAACATCACCAAGATAGCAGCCAGAGCCGAAGAATCACGACAGCTAGCCCGAGTGCACACTCTGAGCTCAAGACAAAGATCATCGACGTTACGATTCCAAACACCAAATGGTATCCTACGCTCCCGGAGATATCGTATGGGTTTATACTCCAGTGAGAAAAGTCGGTCTCTCCGAAAAACTCTTAAGAAGGTATTTCGGACCGTATCAGGTGCTACGCCGTTTATCAGCCGTGACTTACGCAGTACAAGATTTTGATCCTGCTTCACGAAAAAGAAAACTAAGAGAAGTTGTCCATGTACTCTGCGTATGAAACCGTACCATGATCCCGCCGAGCAAATCGAAACCGAGGATATTCCTCCCAAAGAATCATACAAAGGGACCCATCACTCGTTCCAGAATAAAGACCCTTGAACAAAATGACAGCGGGGCGCTGTCTTCTTTTTCGAGGAGCAATGCCGCACGCATAAGTCCCGATACCAAGTCCCGATAGCCGAGTTGGCAGAGCGTTGGACTGAACTTCCTCAGGTCTCGGGTTCGAATCCCGGCCCCGGCAGATTTATCCAAAGACTGGAATTTTGTTCTCGTTTTTAATGTATTGTTTCTCTAGGTTCTAGATGAATCCAGATCATTCTTTAGAGTGCATACTGGGTATTTTCTCGAATATTCCGAAGTGTATAAAAGCAGAGTTCATCGCCAGTTGGACATGTTCTCAGTCCAGTGTTGTATCGAGCTCCCAGCGTTAGAATAAATCTAATTGTTTGTTTTTAATTGAACTGTGTACTTCTTTCGAACTCCGTGACAATATATAATGCGATCAATAGATACAGTACTTTGCTTACCGTTTAAGTCGATAATAAAGTTTTTGTCATTTCTGCTAATTACCAAATGGGGTCCAGTATAAAAGTGGTGTTAATGGAGGATTAACCTTGTCAGATCTTAAGAATATATGTGAACAAGTTTTCAATGAGGGGTTGATATAAATATTTTGTGTGCCATGTTGAGCTGTAGAAACAGGATTTAAGGATCTCATTGTTTGTATTAAACTAGTTACATAAGTGGAGTTAGCCGTTTGGTTGATGGAATCACTCGTTACAAGATCGGAAGGTAATCGTAACGTAGTGCCATAAACCAGTTGGGCACAGGTAGCGTTAATATCGTCCTTAAGCGCTGAACGCATACCTAATAGAACTATTGGAAGCAGTTCAGTCCATTGAATATGATTGTGAGCTTTTAGTGCACCTTTGAGGTGTCTATGAAGGCGTTCAATGATGCCATTTTCTTGCGGATGGTAAGAGGTACTGTGAATCCTATTACAACCTAACATACGGGTCAGTTCTCTGAAAGATTAGATTCGAAGTTTGTACCACGGTCAGTTGTTATTGTGGTTGGACACCCAAACCTGGAAATCCATCCGTGCATCAAGGCACGAGCAGTAGTTTCCGCAGTCATATCAGGCGTTGGTATCACCTCAGGCCATCTAGTAAATCTATCAATGATGGTCATGCAAAATTGATTGCCGTTGGAGGGCGGTAGAGGGCCTATAAAATCTAAGTGTATGTGTGCAAAGCGTGCATCGGGAAGAGCAAATGTGCCAATGGGAGATTTTGTATGCCGTGTCACTTTGGCTCGTTGGCATTTAACACAGCTGCGAACCATAATTTTTATATCTTTGAGCATGCCTGGCCATACAAATCGCTTGGCGATTAAATCGATGGAGGCTGAAATTCCTGGGTGGGAGAAAAATGAAGAGCTTTAAAAATTAGCTGTCGCATGCTTTTAGGAACAAAAGGTCGGGGTTGTTTTTT
This sequence comes from Trichonephila clavipes, assembly GCA_019973935.1. Lineage (NCBI taxonomy): Eukaryota > Metazoa > Arthropoda > Arachnida > Araneae > Nephilidae > Trichonephila > Trichonephila clavipes. The sequence goes on along the minus strand of BMAU01000317.1, from coordinate 124,492 downwards.
GAGACATATCGCAATACAAAGTAACATCCTCAAGGGGAAATAATGTTTTTCAATTTCTAAAGAGGAATCATTGGAATTTAAAATTTTTTGTAGTTCCTCATCATCCGATTGAGCAGAAGCAAATTCTTTAAAATTTATTACAGTAGGCGATATTTCATCTATTTCAATTCGAGATAAGGCATCGGCAACAGTATTATCCGAACCTTTAGTATAACGAATGTCAGTTGAAAACTGTGAAATAAAATCCAGATGGCGTAACTGTCGAGGACTGCATTTTTCAGAGTGTTGCTGGAATGAATATGTTAAGGGTTTTGATCAGTATAAATGACAAAAGTTCTTCCTTCTAGCATATGTTTAAATTTCTTTACAGAGGAATAAATAGAAAATAGCTCACGGTCATAAGTGGACCAATTCTTTTGAGATTTATTTAATTTGGAAGAGTAAAATGCTAGTGGTTCCCATTGATCATTAGATAGTTGCATTAAAGAGCCGCCAACTGCTACATTCGAAGCATCTACCCATAAGCTTAACTGAGCACCTGGAATGGGATGCTGTAAAAGCGTTGCTTTAGCGATTGCTTCTTTTGAGGCCTTAAAGGAAAGAGTTGCTGCATCGTTCCATTGTAATTGCTCAGAAGGATTGTTAGCATTGGAACGAGGATGTTTCTTTCGGTTTTTATGACCTTCAAGAAATTTAACAAGGGGTTCTCTCTGGTATGTCTGCAGCTTTAGGAATGCAACGTCTATAAAAACTTGAAAATACCTAAATAACGGCGTAATTGGGTCAAGGTTGTTGGTTGAGGAAATTCTAGGATACATTTACACGATCAGGTAAAGGTTCGATTCCTTCCCGATAACTTGAATCCAAGAAATTCAATGGTAGATTGTCCAAATTGACATTTCTCTACGTTTATACATAAGCCATATTCTTTAAGTTTGGAGAATAAGATTTCTAAATGTTCTAAGTGCTGGGGTTCATTATCTGAAGCTACTAGTAAATCATCAACAAATGCATAGACAAATGGTAAGTCCCTGGTCACCTCGTCAATAAAACGTTGAAATGTTGATGAGGCATTGCAGAGGCCAAATTGCATCCGCAAACTCTCGAAAAGGCCAAATGGGGTGCATATTGCTGTTTTGTGTACGTCAGATGGATTTATGGGAATTTGGTGATAAGCTTTGATCAAGTCAATATGACTAAATATTTGTTTACCATATAATTCCGAAGTGAAGTCGGCAATGCAGGGTATAGGATATTTTTCTTTTTTACGGTCTGTGCATTAGGTGCACGATAATCCCCAACTGGTCTCCACTCAATAGAATCTTTTTAGGTACCATGTGCAAAGGTGAAGCATATGCACTTTTAGACGGTCTTATATGGTTGAGTTTAATCATATGTTGGAATTCGGCTTTGCAATTTTAAGCCTGTCTGGAGCTAACCTTCTTGGTTTAGCTGCGACTGAGGACCTTTAGTATTTATAAAATGCATAGTATTGTGTTTAACAGGTTGATTGATATCAGGTAACTTAGTAAGTTCAGGATACTTCAATAACAATTTGCCATAAACATTATTCATATATACAGATTTTACAGAAAAAATAGAACATATACCTAATTTAGCAGGCACTTTTAAATTAGTTACACAATCAATAAGACGCTTATGTCGTAAATCTGGTGATAAATTAAATTGGTACAAAAAATCAGCACCGATAATAGCACTAGATACATTACAAACATAAAATGAATAAGTAAAATTTCTGCGTAGACCAAAATTAACAGTGATGGATTTTCGTCCATACACATTTATGTTAGTACCATTAGCTGCACGAAAGGTTTGAATAACAGGAAATTTCTGTTCTGTTTTATTAGCGACTATTAAGCTGGCGTCGCTACCAGAATCTACTAAAAAACAAATACCTGAATTATGGTCCCTGATTAATAGACGACGAGAAGTAAATCAGAGGAAGTAAGTCCAGAGATACGAGAAGTAAAGAGTCCGCCGCCTCTACTCTCCCAGAGTCGGGTTTTCCGTAAAGGAGCAGGGCGGAATGCATTTCTTGGCGTTAGCTTGAAAACGAAAGTGGTACCAGCAGAGCTTACTTGAACGGGAATTCGAACGCTTTCGACGAACGTTGTTGTTGTGCTGAAATTGACTACGAGATCGACGAAGGTCTGCAACTTCCTTGCGCAAAGCTTTCACTTCATCCAAAAGCATGTCGGTTGAAGAACGACGATCAGTCACTGATGAGGGGCTTGCTCCACTTGCAGAAACAGCGTTGATTGCGTGCGGAGAAATAGCAAGAATTCTATCCGCCACCTCAGATGCCTTGTCCGAAGTAATCGGAGATATGGATGCCAAAATGGTTTGCACAGGAACAGGCATGGCATGATTGAAAAGTTCAAAAAGGAGAGAATCATCAATGTTGTGATTTTCAGCTCGTCTTTTCATAATGCGGAGAAGTTCACTTGGTTTCCGATCTCCGAGACTCTCACCGGCCAACAAACGACGAATTTCCTGCGTTTTATTTTCGAGCAACGCTCAATAATTTTAGCTTTCAGTTCGCTGTAGGGATCAGATATATCCGGTTGGATTATAACATCGCGAACGACTGTCGCAATATCTGAGGTAAATGAGAGACTGCATAGTTATATTTCGTCTTGCTTTCAGTAATAGGTTTTGGCGAGGCAAGTTCGAATGTTGATTCAATCATGTAGAACCAAAGAGCAGGATCGCGTTGAATAAACGGCGGAATAACCACAGCTGCTGTTTCTGGAGTAGCCATTTCAAATCGAAACTGAAGTCAAAACGAAAGTCGACGAATAGAACTTTTAGCGTGAAATCCTAGGTCACCAATGTGGAGGTGCGAGCGGTTGAGGGCGCTCTACTTCAAACAATTAAGTATGAAAAGTCATTCAGAAGGTTTAATGATACATCGACTCCATTTATATAAAAATAAACTATTTATTAACCATCAACGTCATCGTACTTCGGCCGCCGGGAGAAGAGAGAATTACCTCGCGTCGCTTAGCTCCGGCGCTCTTCCGAAACTTGTGACGTCATAGTCTCGCCTTCACCGATTGGTTAAGATGAGCACGTCACACAGAGCACTTTTGGGTAAAGGAATAAAATAAGCGAAACGCTACACCATTTTAATGGACTACCTAAACTTGAGATTTGATTATTTTTAAAGGAAGAGAGAATATATTCACCATATGAATTAGCCTGTGAAACCATCGATTTAAATTATATGCAGCTTACTTTGAGATAATTTAGGTAGATCGTCAAATGTAACCATCTACGATCTTAGAAGAATTGAAGTTGTTGACGCTTATATGTATTGCATTGTACAATTAAGTTTTATTTTAAAGTAATATTATATATAACTAACAAATTTATTATTGTCATTATTATTTCAAACTGTATTTAAAAAACGTGGGGAAATTCGGAACTTCATACATTTCTACCTTACGTTCATCGTGTAACCGTAACTGGTAACGCGTAACGAAAAATTTTCCCTACCCTGCCATAAGAAGTTAACTTCACACACAAAAATATCGGTTAATTTTTGCTTTCAATCAAGAAAAATAATAGCAGTTATGTTTATATTAACATCGTTCTATAAAGCAAAACGACAGCTTTTGGTGACGAACCTCAAAATTTTGAACAATGGTCAAGTGACGCGGACGACACCAGAGCTGGCACCCCCTCACGGAATTTCTACTCTGTGCTAACAGGAGGATATTGAGACTTGTCAAATACAACGTACATCAGTCTTTCAACACGGTGAATCTCCATTGGCGTTAAGCTCGATCCCATGACTTGTCGACCTTGAATCCGTGACCATAACCATTAAGTTATCACGGCTCCATTAGCAGCTTCCTTACTGAAGTATCTTTTTAGTTCAACGTTGTTAATTTTTAACCAAATGTTATGATAAATTAAATATTACATAATACACCAGAAGCTAGTTAAAAAGTACTTATCAAAGCAAGCACATAAAGCGAATAAAACCATACAAACCAAACTATTCATTAAAAAAATGTAGGCATAAAAGTGAGTTTTTAATACATACAACCTCTGACAATAAAGTTCGGTGAATGAAGTCAGAACAACTGATCTAGCAACACTAGCAAAACCAAACTCAACACATGCGTAGCAGCAGGTGTTGACTATCTGCCCCCTCCACTGTTCAGTTGAGACTCATTTGTGTTCCATGTAAGACTTGTTTTACAAAGTGCTTGTTTAGTACGTTGGTTTGTAACCGAGAAGAGGAAAATGAACGAACAAAAGATCAATTTAAAGTTTTGTTTGGCAGGATACCAAAAGAAACTTATGCGATGCTGGTACGTGTTTATGAAGATCAAGTACTATCCATGAAGTGTGTGTACGAGTGGAAAAGCAGGTAAAATGTTTCCGACAACCCCCGTCGAGGAAGACTGGTGACCTCCGCCAGTGAAGAATACTTTGAGAAAGAGAGGAAATTAGTCTCTAAAGAACGTCAATTAACTGCGCGCATGATAGCTAATGAACTGCAGATTAACCGTGAATCCGTGTGACAAATCGTTACCCAGAATTTAGGGATGAGAAAAACTTGTTATCGATATTGACCAGTGGCGCACACAAGGAGGGGGAGGGGGTCTGGACCCCCCCCAAAGCCTTTATTTTTTTTCTGATTGATTACAATTCTAAGTATATAGTACGAAAATTTAATTAAGTATTTGTTATTAATGATTAATTTTACTAATTAATGCTAATTATTTATTCAATAATTAGTTTTTTACTGTGTTTTGTTCCCAAAAATCGACAAAATCAAAAGGAGCATAATACAAGATTGGTGAACTTTCGACCCCGGACCCCCTCCCCCCTTGAAAAATTCCTGTGTGCACTACTGATATTGACGATATTCGTAACATCCAACGAAACGTGACGTGGCTTTTGAACTGCATCTCAAAAGAAGACTTCTTACAAAGTTTCCAGGACATGTATAGTAGATCTCAATGGTGTAAAGTTATGGGAGGTGATTATTTCAAAGGAGAATAAGATAACTTGCGTTAATATTTCATGTACGTTAGTGCTACAGGACTATTCACCAAACTTTATTGTCAGGGGTTGTATATTATACCTATGTTTATTCGGGGCAAAATATTAGAGCTTTAAAAAATGAATAAAACCATGCAAATGCTTTTAATTTCATGTCTAAAAAATAGTTTTTTTTATAATTTGCCAGAAACATTTGTAAAAGTATTCATAGATTTAATAAAAAGATAAATTAGAGAGAAAGTATTTTATTAAATACATTGGGAATGAAACCTTTATTTAACGAAGTCACTAAATCCCGAAAAAAAATTCGTTATTTGGAAAATTCGTCAAATAGATATTTATTCTTTGATATCCTTCTGTCCTTGGTTCCAGGAAAAAGTTCACAAAATAGAAGTTCGTAAAAGTGAGGTCAGACTATAATTATACTTATAACATATCTAAATGTCAAAAATACGAATCTCAGACTGCTAATTCCTTTGTCCATTGAAGTTTCAATATCCTTTTTTAAAAATCAGATATATTTTCAGGACTGATAATATACGAGTACATCAAGTACATATACATCGTTCCGTAACAGGAGAAAAAAATCTAAATAACTAAGTCAGCCAAAACTTTACTTAAAGCAAATGTATAAAGCACAATACAAATGCTTAGCAATAAGTTTCCATCATCGGCGAAATTCTAATCTAAATAACGGCCAAAGTGAATACTAATTTTTAGGTTACAATGACCCACTTCGTTCAATTAAATATGTACAACTTTTAAACACTTTCTCACGATTCAAAATCGACCTGAATGGATGAATACATTGATTATTAACAAAACCTATCAATTACTACTCGATAAGGCGAACAATGAATACTATAATCAGCTTTTTCTTTAGAATTCATTATGAATTATCTTACTTTGTTTTACATAATGTATCTAAGCGTTATGAATGCATATGGGACTGTGCAGCTGTTAATAATCGATTACCTATCAAACATAATTGAAAATTTGTCATTAACTGAAATGTATAAGAAGTACGATATAATGCGGAACTGTTCTTAAGGTATCCAACTACGTTCGGAACCGTGATTTTAAAAAAGCGCATAAATGGATAATTTTCATGATATTTAGTGTCACTTAGAATAGAATACATGTATAAAATTGTTTTAAGGGCATTTGGACAAAAAAAAATTATTCAAATACAATATTTTGGCAAAAAATTAACTTAGAATAACCTTTTTTCAGAATGTTCTCTTTTTGTGAAAAATCCTTCTGTTATAATAATATTTTGCCTGTATATAGCTCAGAGCTATACAGAGGCTCAACTGTGATTTTTGAAAAATTCACATTATTTTCAGAGTTACAACCATTTGAAATAATTATCGGCGTTTTTTTCTTAAACTTTCTCCCCTCTGTTGTCGTACAACATGGATAAACCCACTTCTAAGTTAAATATTTCAACAATTCTAGTTGAGTCTCTGTACAGAGGTCTGAGCTATATACAGGCGAAATATTATTATAATAAAAGCATTTTTCACAAAAGGAGAATATCTTGAAAATTAGTCATTCTCTATGTTCATTTTTTGTCAAAATATTGTACTTAAATAATTTTTTATTGTAATACTATTTTTAAAACAATTTTATATACATTTTCTAATATAAGCGACGCTAAATATCATAAATATTATTCTTTCATACGCTTTTGCAAAATTACGGTTTCGAACGTAGTCGGATACCTTAATTTGAAATGCTTCTCTCGTAACGTAAGCTGATCAGAATAGAGCAGGATGTTTTCTCTTAGTTATTTTTGCTGAAAGCAAAAATTTCCTTCTTTGACATGTGTCTACGGTAAAGCGTTCGAGAAGCCATCTCTCATATTGATATTTATCCATCTCAAACATTGATAACTCATATGTTATATCATTGCCTTTCAAAAAGTTTAAATATTTGCAACTCAACATTCAATCATAATTTTCAACGCTCCCCCTCTCCTTCCTCCGTAAAATAACAATGTATTTAATTCAAAAATACTATACTTTGACGCTAAAGCTGCAATATGACTTTTAGGTTTCACCAGCGTATATAAACGTCTCAATAAGCCAAAGCGTTCATTGCTTAGGACAGTGGTTCTCAAACTTTCACTACTGGCGCCTCCCTTTTCAATCACAATTTTTATCGCGCCCCCCTTATACATTAATAATGTACTGAATGCTATAATAATGCTCTTTGACGCTGAAGCTACAATACGATCATAATTATAAACCGTACAAATTAACAAGATAAGTATTAAATTTTGTATATCTTAATTTTAAGCAATATATATATATATTTTTTTTTTTGCTTTTTAGTTCGATTCACTATAAAAGCGTGTTTTTTAGTTTGTTTTAAAACTATAATTTATTTTATAGTTATTTTTACTATACACTATAAAAATCACAATTCCAGTGAATAACTTTATTAAGAGAACATATACTTACCTACTTTCAAGGACTTTTCCATTTTTCTTAGAAAATTTGAGAAAAAATCCAATAAAACTAAAGAAAATGCTCCAAATGTGCGTGCCCTTAATAAAGCACATAAATCACAGACACTTTTCGCTAACAACACAGGAACGTTATTTTCCAGCTAAACTCAAATCAACTCAAACGTTTCATGTCTCACGATTTTCTGATATTTACTTTCGCTATCTTAAATAATATGCATTATTTCAGTAGGTTCTTGATCAGTTTCAACTTCCTTTAATAGGGATCACAGATGCCCATTTTTTAATTTTTTAAACCTTTATTTTCAATATGCTCGCGCCCCATCGCAGGGTTACCGCGCCCCCCCAGGGGAGCGCGCCCCACAGTTTGAGAAACACTGGCTTAGAATATAAATGTACATCTATCCAAAGTACGATTTTCACTGCGCACTGCTATCCATAAAGTTATTCCGAAGGTTTTGGAATGCAGTGAAAAAACCTTGACAGTGTTTGCGAAGAATCTACTTATTTCAGAGGATTTGTTTTTCTTATTCCTTCCCCCCCCCTCCCCGCAATACATCACATACGTGCGCCTGCGTGGAAAACGGTGGCATTGGGGAGCGAACCGAGTGACTTTTAATCGGTAGCTAAGGTATTTATTGTAAACCTTACAAATTACCAAGATTTGTGTTAATTTATGAAAAAATTTCGTATACGACAAGCTCACAGGGGATCATTGGTAATTATTAATGTTGTTCTTCACTGAGTATTGTTAAATAATTTATAAAATACACACATTGGGCAGTACTGATACATTTATAAGTGTATTATATCAGTGTAAATGTATATTTTATTTTTTATTATGTCAGAATGTATTTGGTTTGTTTACTTTCAGTAAATTAATAATTTTTTAAAAATTTTTTGTTTTCGACTTTTTAATATGCTCACGCCTCCAGGGGGACATGCCCCACAGTTTGAGAAGCATTGTGTTATATATAACATTCTCGCACACTGTTTCAAAAAATTTTTTAAAAAATGTATCATTTTTAAATTTTAATGTCTTAGAAACATAGGCATTTTTCAAAATATTTAAATATACTAAAAAGGATTTTGTTTCTTTAAAACCATAAGTTTAATATTTGATGATAAATCTTTTTATATGAAAAGCGGCCTTCTAACTACTACAGTAAAACCTGCTTTTGTGCGGTATATAGGGACCGCATAAAAATAAACGTCACAAAAAATACATGCAAATATTTCATAAATACTTACATATAACTAACAACTTTGTCGACATACGACAGAATATTTTTTTTATGCGACGGAGAGGGATCACATAAAAAAAGTTGCACTTAAGAAATATACCAATGATTTAAAAACTTTATGAGAAAGTACTTGCAAACAAAACAAATAATTAAATTACACATGGAAACATTTTAAAAACATTTAATTTTTCATTGCATATATAGAGAAATTTTCAAAATGCACTTACATAATTCAGTGCTACTCATCGTAATCCAAAGCGAGAATCCTCCTGTGATGAATTAGTTCAAAAAACCGTTTTCGTCACTTGAAAATACAATTTCAATCAATTTATTTTTTGGCACCATAAAGTAAGTGATAAGTTTTTCTAACGACGGTCGGTTGCTTGTGAACGTTATGATAGTCAGATATGCATGATCGATGCTCTTTTTGAAATTCCAAACTCCTTTCGGAATTGGTATCTATTTTAAGAAAATGCTCTTCTGATTTGTTGAAAAGCTGGATCCCTGCATATATTTTATCCACTCTCAAAGAATCCGGTTCTTTTTGTCCGTCTTCATAATTAATCAAATTATTGATTATGTCACCGTCATTTAAAGTTTCGTCTTCAATCAAGTGCGTTGAAAAAAAAGCAATTGAACTTGCACTGTCGAGAGACAATGAGCAGGGCGTCTTGAAGTGTATATACGTACACGGATAGAAAAAATTATAGGTTCACCGAAGTCGTTGAAATTCATAAACCGCATAAAAAAGATAGCACAAAAAAAAATCGTACAAAAGTAAAATCGCATAAAAAAGAACCACACAAAAACAGGTTCTACTGTATATTCAAGTTAAATGTGTTCTTTTAATGAATCATTTCAGTAATAAGAAGAATGAATCTTCAATGTACATTTTCAAACTAATTTATTATACATTTATGTATCACTTTTCTTAGTTTTGTATTGAACATTTTTAGAAAGGTAAATTCGAGGTTTCAAAAAGACTCCAAATCAAATAAATTATTGCAAAAATAATACACATTTTTAATTTTTTTTTCATTTTTCTTTTCTTTATTATAAAGTCCTGATAATAACAGATCTAGAAACAATAAAAAATAAATTTTTGCGAGGTTTTTATTTATACTTGTTTAATTTTACACCTTAATTTTACGAATTGGGAAATCAATTTTTTTTACATTAAATGCCATCAGAATCAACAATTACATCATTTATAAACATTGCCCGGTTTATTATAAATAACAAATTCTCTTCAAATGTTTATTAAAAAGTAATTAAAATCAACATATCGTAAAATATAAGTATAATTACAACCAACGAAAGATTTATGGATGCAAAAAGAATTTTACTCACATTATTGTTTCTGAATAAAAAAGGTATTCTAAGTTTCTGTAGAGTAAAGATTAATAAAAAATAAAAAGATTTTTCCTCAAAATACCAAAATTTAATGAAATATTAAAATTAAGAAAATGAGAAATTGGTAGATGCAAATATTAGTGAACTCTAATTATAGATTCGTCAATTTATAACAATTCTTAGTTTTTCTCTCTTACACATACTTCAAAACTAAATTAATGTTTATTAAAACTACTATAAAACTTCAGGGTGGCTGTGGCAGCATAGTGGTCAAGGCCCCGAACTTGTAAACGGCCTAGTCGAGTTGCGGGTTGGAGTCCTGAAGTCACTGAAAACCCACCGTGTCGAAGGGTTGATATGCACTAAATCTGTCATGGTTCAAAGTCCTCAGATCTGTGTGATGTGAATGTTAGATAAGCTGCGGTTACAGCTCAGGTGTTGTCCTCGTCATTTGATCGTGTTTTAAAGTTCCGAGATGCGTTATCAACACCCTTCGCGTTGCTTCAGAGTGTGAGGTTAATAAACACTTTCTCAAATTTCAGGATTTTTGTCCTTCTCTTTGGTTAGTTTGTGACGGGGCTTTCATCGCGTTTTCTTTTAACAGTCCTCTTGAGGTTTTTTTGGGGCTAGAATGGCAATTCTTTCCAACCAACTCGAGAAGAACGTGATGATGCAAATTAGGAATCATATATATATATATATATATAATAGAAGTTTAGCGTTCGCTCTGTGGCTATGTGAGGTCTATGTCTAAGTGTGGAAGTGATTAAGATAGCGTTCAGAAGAATACCAAGTCCGAGAATTAACCTACCCATACCTGTATATCCATGCTAAAGGTAGATCCGAAACCACAAGAATTAGAGCCGGATTAAAGCCACGTCAGTTAGGACAAAGAAAGTAGCTGTTTACCTAGGATATAGCGGAAAGCGACTTTGATTAAGCTATAAGGAAAGTGCGTGTATTAGGGAGATTAGAATTAATCTGTAAAGTTAGATATAGTGGTCAAGTACGCGATTATTTGGTAATACGAGTTGTGTCTTCTCATTCCAGATCTGCTTACTCTGATTATTATTATTGTTGTGTATTGTGATTAAGTTAAGATCTTAATAAACAGATATTAAGATGAACAATTTGAGTGATTCTTCGTTCCTTCCTACAGAAATAGGTCACGTAGATAGTGGAGAACAGGGACACCCACGGGCTGGTGCCTCACAAGTTCTTGTACAAATTTTAAATAAAACTTTGAAGTATATTTTCCCAATTGTGGATGATGGCACTTTTTAAGCTCATTACCAGGCAGGACTTGGTTCAAGATCCCCTATTGGTTTTGGACTTCTTCAGAGGAAATGGATTCATGGACTTGATCTAGCTCTGCTGATCTCGGGATGAGAAATAACAAAAACAAGTTCATTCCCATTTGACTATAACTAACCTTGCCCATACGTCCAGGGACGGATTCAAACATGGGTCAACTGGGCCAGGACCCAGAGCCTCGTCTCGTTCCCAACTTGACCACAATAGCATCATGATGTGAATAATTTTAACCATCAAATGTTATTTCCGGATATATTTCCCAAAAAAAACTGTGAAATTTGAACTTTACGCCAAATAGCAAAACAGTGGTAAGACAGAGTTATGACCGTATCTTCGTATCTTAGTCTGGGCCTAGAAGCATACACCCTCATTACTTATTTAGTCGAGAAGTGGAAGTTGGTCAAGTCGGTTTGTGCCTAGTTCTGCACGATTGTGAGTCATGCACACATTTATTTGTGATGGGTTACCATTTGTACGAGTATTTAACAACGGATGTTCTATATTGTCTACTTAAAAGGGTCGCAGGTGGGACCTATCTTTGTGTAAGGGCCCATGGCCTCAAGATGTCTTTAGACGTCATTGCATATGTTTGTCTCATATTAGCTCACCCCAAAAATTTTCAGCAATATTCATGTCAAGAGATAGGGATGGTCAGTTGAGTAGGTTCATATTATTTGCTGCAAACCAAATCTTGGCGACTTTGGCTTCATTTACAACGGCATTTTATCTTATTGAAATATAAAGTTAATTTTCTTACCAATATTTTTTTTTCTTTCAGCTTGATATCCATTGCATACTCACATCATGAAACTTCCCCTTCCTTGATATTGCCTTTACAGGATTAGTCAGGGTTATCCAATTAGAACTTTCTCTCTCCTTATTAAACATTATATGCATCCGCTTTTCCATGTGCTGAATATGATTTTCTAAAAAGATAATCGTATTTCTTTTCTAGTGGAATTTTTAACAGTTTTCTATCAATTTTATTATGAATTGGCCTTGGTTCCTTCTCAAGAGACTTTTGAACAGTTCTTAGATAACCAATAACATCCATTTCAGTCAGAATTTAGCATGACGTCGCCGTAGAGTTAGATGGTACTCTTCGAATTTGTCTTCGATCGAGATTAAAATAGAAATTTGGATAACCAGAACTTTTCTTAATATTTTATAATACAGGATTTTTGATGTTTCTAACCTTTAAGTTGCTACGGTTGTTTCTATGAGCGATTTCCGGAATAGAAATATTTCGGGCAATAAAGATATCGATTTTTGGTTGCTCAGGATCAATTAATTTTGTTCTTCATTCAACAGTTAATTTCTACAAGAATGAACATACAAAGTGAACGCTAGCGTGAAGAACAATCTCTAATTTAAGTTATTTGTCAATTGTAATATATTTTAGACTTGTTTTCAACATTTTGTGTTATTTTAAAATGATGCGTCCGTTCTTTTTAAAAGTTAATCTATTACTTTGTTTCTTTATTTGTTTTTAAAAGACATTAAGGTCTTCTTAAAAAGGGTACTTCTTTAAAGTAAGGTCTTCTCCTTACTTTAAAGATTTCTATTTTGAGTTTTTACGTTCTAAAGATCTGAAATATTTAATGGCATTAATTTATTTGTATCAATCATTAATACGCATGGTGTATATAGTGTTATATGAGTAGTGTGTGTGTGTGCAATTTTATTTAAATTATAATTAACTTCAGATTTTTTAAAAATGATTAAATATTAAAAGTGTTATTCCCTTTACAATGTTTATATTAATTCTTCGAATGAAATCCTTTGCGTAATGATTACAATATTCTTGTTTAGAATTCCATACAAAAGAAAAAAAAAGAATTTTATTAATGTAGTTGATATTTTTGTTCATTGAAATAAGAATTCTGTACAGAAGAACCTCCTAGTGAACTTTTTAAGACTTTTATTAAAAAAAAATTATATATTTTTAAAACGGCTATTTGACAAACAAATATATTCCTAGTTTTTACTATCTTTATAGCATCAATAACCTTTAAACAGCAAATTTATTAAGTTAAATGTAAAATACAGATTGTAAAATTAATTTTTAATTACATGTGATTACTAATTACTTAAAAAAGAATGAAAAAGCCACATTGTGTAAAAAAAACCATTTTTTTATATTAAGGTTAGTAATGAAAAATAATTACATACATATTTGACTTGCTGAAAACAAAAGATTAAATTAAATAATGTAATGACACACAAACTAATGCATTTTATTATTTTAAAAAATGAATATTAAAACGCATTTGTATGTGTGTGTTATTACATACTACCGGCTTTTAAAAACTTTAAAAGCCCATAGCAACTAAACTGAGCGCATAGCAACAGACAAAGTACCATAGTAACAGGGTTTAAACACACATTCTGTGTGTGTGTGTGTGTGTTCCCATGATACTTTTACTGTAAGAAAAAAATTTACAATCATCCGCCCTTCAACATCGCAGTTATATTGACAAATGCGTACGGATCGTAACTGAACGTATATCTTTGAGAGCGTAAAATAAAGCAAGATATTTATAAAAACCAAGAGGATTGACAATGTAAGCTTATAACGAATAGGTTAAAAACGTATAGTAACATACTAAGGTACAAAGGAACAAAGAGGAATCCAAAATCTTTGCACTTTTTTTTCAACAATGCACATTCCATTCTGATAATTATTCAAGTTGCTTTTACGAGTAGACGTCAGAAAAGTTGTATTTATATAAAGTTGTCATATTCAAGTTGTAAGTAGACGACCCTTTTCAGTGAGAATCCCTTATTAAATTTAAATATAATTTTATTTCTTATTTAGTCGTATACAATTACATTAAAAATTAGTTATTTAAAAGTACACAATGCATGTTCTTAGTTATCCAACTGAGCCACAAAATAACGATTTAATTAATTATAAATAAAGTTGAAGACATGTTAATTACATACTAAATTTGCCTTGCATAGAAACATTACCCAATATAACCCTGCATCTATATATTACCCCCGATAAATAAACTTTAACGAAATACACTGCTCAAAATAATTAAAGGATATTACGGTTTTAGGTGGATCTTGAGGCTGAGAAACTTTTTAGATGATTGATACATGTTCGACAGACGTAGTAGGTTATATGAGAATAAATTACTCATGTTTGGCAGAAAAAAATTCATTTTATTGCGCATTTGTGTACAAAAGGGGAAAAAACGCAATTTGTACGTATGAGTAAAAAAGAGTAAGAAAAGGTGTTTTCTTCAAAGGAAATCATTTTCAGTAGGGGGTATGGTTTCCACGGACGACCAGCAACGTTGAGCACCTTTGAGACATGGAGTCAATGGCGCTATTAAGAGGACTTGATACCCTAAAAATCACAAACCTATCGTTTTTTTTTTTATTTTCATTTAATCTTATTCTTTGCATTATTATCTTTCGATTGATATATCACTTGTGCATGTCGGAAAGTTAGAAGTTGAATAAAACTTCATTTGAAAACAAATTAGGCAATTCAGCCACACCCCCTTTTTAGAAAAAAAGCTAACAAATGCATTATTATAAAAAAAATCTATTTTATAAATAGAAATAATAACTATAAAAAAGAATGTGTAGTATTAAAAGCAGAATATTTCCGAGGCAATACAATAATGTCATTTTTCTTCCTTGTGAAATGTGTGCATGTAAAATTTTTAAATTAAGGCATTTTATATTAATAATTTTATAATTTCAGTTCTTATTTCTGATATATTTTTCATACAAATGTAACACTTTAATATTATAAGAAGAAAAACAGCTAAAATTTCTGTCGTGACAGAAAAAAAAATTTTTTAGTTTTTCTTGAGTTTTCTTGTGCAATTAGTACTTTCTAAAAGTTGATCATTTATAAAAATGTGTGGGTTGAAAACATATGAAAATGCAATTATTTTAAAGAAAAACGTATAAGTAATATCTTAAAATGGTATTTTAAGTTTAATTAAGCTTATAATAATTATTTTTTCAGAATTATAAACTTTAAAGTGGTTTTTCTCAGTTTGTGTTTTTCGAAACCTTAGTGCATTCAAAATGCTACTCCTTCGACAATTATTTACCAATCACTTCAATTTTTTCCTGCGTGTTAAAAATAAAGCATGTAATAAAATTAGGGATCCGTTTTGCTATAAACTGAATACTTTTTTTTAAAAAAATAAAATGTAAGACATGTTGGCTTTTTCGTTGATTTTTAGCATGTATATCAACATTTTATTTTTTTTTCTCGAAAATGAATGAAGTTATTCTAAAATCGATCCCTAAAGTTGTTAAGAACATCCATAAGAATATTATAAAAAATTTCATGTCAAAAAATTAATTTTTACAAAAGGAGTAGGATTTTAAAATTTTCCCAATTTTCTTCAAAAAATTTAAATTTTTAAAATTGTGTGAATAATATATGAAAATTTTCATCTGGTAACATTTTCTTGAATAGAAACATTGTATAAAATGTTAAAATATAATTTTTAAATACGTAAATAAAGAAGTTTGCTCAAAGGGTGCCAAGTCCCCTTAATCACGAGATGGGGTATTCTGTCCCCCTCTTCCAAAAGAGCTCTTTCCAGCTCTTGGATAGTTTGTGGGGGTGGTTGGCGGCCAGCAACTCGTCTTCCTAGTGCGCCCCAAACGTGCTCTATTGGATTCATATCTGGAGAACTCACTGGCCATTCCATTCGTACGATTCCTTCCTCGAAAAGGAAATCCTCCACCAGGTTAGCACGATGTGGCCTGCAGTTATCGTCCATTAAAATGAAGTCATCTCCGATTGCTGCAGCGTAAGGGAGTACAATAGGTCTGAGGATCTCATCCATATGTCGGCGAGTAGTCAGAGGTCCATCTCGAATGATGTAGAGGTCTGTGCGCCCATCAATGGAGATGCCACCATACACCAACACTCCCCCTCCGCCAAATCGGACACTTTCGTGCACGAACGCAGGATTATTCCTACTGCCACGGTCCCTCCAGATGAAAATACGTCTATTATCCGGATGAACAGAAAAACGGGACTCGTCAGAAAAAAGAACATTGCTCCATTCATTTCTCCTCCAGTTTACATGCTCTTTTGCCCACTCCCTGCGATCGCGACCATGCCTTGATGTTAGTCTAACACATACCATCGGTCGGCGAGCATACAGACCTACACCATGGACCTGGTTTCGGACAGTCTGAGTTGAAATCGTGGTGCCAGTAGCCGAGTGAAGGTGTTGTTGGAGAAGAGTAGCGTTCATATTTCGGTGTCTCCGAGCCGTTAACACTAAATAACGATCTTCATTGGGCGTTGTTGCCCGTCTACGATCTTGTCCTGGTCTTCGGCCTGCACTTCCAGTCTCCAAAAACGGTTCCAGATCCTGGAAATCACACTTTGTGACATTCCAATGGCTTGCGCTACTTCGGCTTGAGTTTGGCCCCCTTCTAACCTACCAACAACTCTCCAAACTTCTGAATCGGTTAAATGACTTCGCTGATACATTGTACTCATCGAAACAAAGCAGTCACTGAATGCCGATCATCCTTGTCCTCTTTTCAGTTGAAAGTCAAGTTTCATTCGCTGCCGCTAAAGCGACGTTTTTGACGTCGAACTCAAAATTAGCATACTCCACAGTTTGAAAATCAGAAAAATTTGCATTTGCGATTCTCTTCTTCCATTTTGGGCAAAAAAAATTTCGCTTATATCTTTATTTTATATAAAACTTACAATATCCTTTAATTGTTTTGAGCAGTGTATATAGTTGTTCGGTTTGGTCTTTAAAATCAAAAAATTAATAACATTTCAAAATTGGTTTTTTGAAAAAATATTTGTTTTATGACATATTTTTTCAAGAGAGAAAAAGAATTCTGCATGCTAAATTTTGAAAAAAAAAATGATACTTTTGCAAGTGTATATTGTTGTCTTTTTTTTTGTATTTAAATCATTTTATTCACGGTTGATTTCTTGAAATAATAAAAACCCAATGCCCTCAATTTAAGAGCTTTATTTGTATTTTTTGACTTTAGTTGATTTGATTATTTAATACTTGGCATAGCAGCTCTTTTTCTGTGGAGTAAATTGCATGCGGATCTAAAAAAGAACTAATGAAAAATCTTTCAAAATAATATGATTCATGCTTTTTGTTCATCTATATTTGTAATAAGATATTAATATTAAAATATAAACCCTGTTTACTACAAAAAAAAAGTTCTAAAAATTTTTAATAAAATTTAAGTCAGTTCTTGTTGTAACTCTTAAATTAAGCAAGTTGGGATATAATTGAATTGACAAACACCATAATTATCTTTTGTGGTGAATTCAACATTACAATACGTGGGCTATTTTCAAGATCATCAAATAATCAAGTTATTAATATTTGTAAAGTATATAATCACGGTGAAAAAAAACTGGGAATTTATCACAACCAAAATATTTGCAAAGTGAATAGTCAGTTTTACTAACACTAGATGACAGCACTACTAGATGATAAAACTTATGTGGACTACTTCTCATAGATGGCAGCAGCAAATTATATTTAAAACAAATTGTCATCAAAGCTGTTCAAAATAAATAGGCCTACAAACTAAAAAATTTCAATATCGGTATATATATATCAATGTATCGAATTTATATATTTATTTTACTAATTAACACAGAAATAATGGAGTCATAAAATGACGTAAAATTAATTTTAGTCTGAAACAAGCAAGTTTTTAATTAGTAAATTTAGTACACATAAACTTAATATTTCATTACTAAATTCAAACTTAAAATAATTGTATAACCATTAAATCTATAATAAATTTCCATAATTATAAAAATGGTAAGAAATATCAAAGAACAAAATGCATCCAGTCAATAGCAAACCTCAATGTTGATCTTTTTAATCAATGGATTCAACTTCGGACAAAAATATTCGTTTAAAATAATTAAATTTTTTCATGGATTAGGAAAAACAAATTCACTTAGTTAGTATTCGGAGAATGCCTTAACAAATAGTTAAAATAGGCTAATTGTTTCCAATAATATATTAATTATAGTATTTAATAAGAGGAGTTGCATAATTCTTTAAATTGGATGAAGGATTGCTTTTAAACTGTACTTTTATTGTAGTGACTCACATAAATTTTTTAAAAAAATCAATCCACTTTCTTTCAAATAACAGAGTTTTAGTGGATGTATTTATATGCATTTATTTATAGTAATTTAATTATTTTTTTATTTTTATCAAATCTAATTTTATAGCTCCATGAACTTTAACTCCTTTTTTATAAATTCGAATGACTCAAGCAAATCATTTAAAATACAGCAGATCTTGGAGTTTTATAGCTTCAACAAATAAAAAGTTGTAGTACTTTCAATTTGTAGATTTAATTTTAATTTATGTGAGATGTAATTAAAAAAATAATTATCAATTTTTTTTCAGATTTCTCAATTAGAAATTACTTATTACGATATTTTCACAAAAACTTATCGAGAAAAAAAAAAGAAAAATATTGTTTCACACTGAAATACCTATAGTGCTTACTAAACAAACCGTATTCAGTCAGAATTAAGTATTTTATTCTGAAATAAGAAAACTATAAATGTAGTTCTTTTTTTTTTGCGTTTAAAAATGACAATGATAATTCATGGTATTTTATATTTGATAAATAAAAGCTTGCCATTATAAAATATTTTATATTATACAATAAAATCTATATAATTTTAAAATTGTTCTTGAATATCGAATATCAACTTTTTATAAGTTCTATGACAGTAATTTAAATCTCGAGATTAAACAGAGGATATTTGAGCCAACTTTGATTTCAACAAAAACCATTACGCGAAATTATACGGTTTTCGATATAGAAACAAACTTGTCTTTAATTTTTCGTGTAGTACACTGGGAAAGAGTTTGTCGAATAAAATATTAGCTTAAATGCTGTAAGTGCCATCTGACAGTAATTTAAATTAAACTCTGTCAACAACTGTTCCTGTTGATTAAGAAAGATGCTTACAAACAAACGTATTTTAACAAAAATTTAAAAAATTATTAATGAACCACTAATATACACACACAAGAAAAAGATTATCCTAGAAAAAAAAAATTTGAACGTCTTTTAAATTCTCAAACATTTGTTCTTCCTTTAAATGTTTTCTGATATGTTGACAGCTTACAATCTTTATTGTATTTTTTCAACAATACTGAATATTGAAGCAGATTTTCATATTTGAAATGAGTTCCTTCAATCATAACCGAATAAAGTAAAAAAAAAGGATACTAGTATCTGTGATAGTATAATATTTCTCCTCTTCCTGTCACACGTCGATGATTAATGCATTTTGGACATAATTTTCATACATTTTGTGAGTCTGACTGAAAATTGAACCTTTTTTTTTA
The DNA here is from genome assembly GCA_019973935.1 of Trichonephila clavipes. Classification (NCBI taxonomy): domain Eukaryota; kingdom Metazoa; phylum Arthropoda; class Arachnida; order Araneae; family Nephilidae; genus Trichonephila; species Trichonephila clavipes. Next base: position 104,702 of record BMAU01000317.1, on the reverse strand, counting down.
TTTTTTACCTTTTTTAGGTAAAAAAAAGGTTCCTTCTATAATTTAAATGCATTTCTCAACTTTAACGAGGCCTTTTCCTTTATTGAAATAAGAAACTTATTTCCCCTTGTAATTTACATACATATTTTATATTACAGCAACATTATTTTTCTAGAAGAAATAACAAAAGGGTTGTGTAATGTTTTATGTTTAGTCAATATATTAACTTGAACTCAAGTTACGAAGAGGGAAACTAATTGCGTATTTGGAGACTACGATAAGGGAACAAAAGCTCTGGTTGATTCTTAAAGATTAATCATAAAAAATACAGTTTGCAATTAATATTACCTTGTATATTAATGCCAGTTAACTTTATTCTTACACTCATTTTAATCATGAATGTGTGTGCGCGCGCTTGTGTGTGTGTTTTTATAAGTATTTTTTCGAAATCATAATTGCGGACACTCTATATTGAAATGCATCTCAGTCCATTTCGCATTAAAAGTTTAAAACCTACATTTAATTCATGATTTCTCGTTAAAAGGGTTGAAATTTTGGAAGATTTATTCGCTATTCCTTGAATAAGAGCCTCTAAATAGTTTCTGAGTGATTGTGTGTGAAACCTTTCCCTTAGACACTCTTAAGGAATTTTTAAAAAGTAGCTATTTCTCTCTTCACTTGAACGTGTTATATTTTTCTATTACACATCATTCCCTGTATTCCTTTATTTTGAATGTAGAAAGGGATAAATCTTCCTCTTCATATTCTGACACTTGAGGGGAGAGGAGGCAGGATTTCTATCTCCTGATGTTAAAATTTCCTAAATAAACGATGATTTGATTTATATCCAGAATATTCAATTGCCACAACTACAGTATTATAATTCCCAAAATGAATACATATTTACATTACATACATAAAGAGAGAGAGAGAGTGTGTTTATCTTAAGAATGTAAGATAAAATGATACTGGATTTTTAAAGGAATATGATTGTCCTACGAAAATCTCTCCAAAGTAATGATTATTATTTGTGAACATTTTAAAAGATAGAATAATAAAATACTTTCAAATATTTGAAGAATTTATAAAACACAAACAAAACTATAAAAATATATGAAACAATGGAAATAAAACTGCTGCTATGAAAAAATTAATTCCATATTATTTGAATTTAAAAGCTTAGGTTAATATTTATGAAAAGTCTACTTACTTTTACTGTGTAAAATTTAATTATCGTTATCCCATTATTTAAAATATAAGTAAGCTGAAGGTTTACATGCGTATTAAAAAAAGCATAGAGTCAATCATTTATTTTTTTAACTATTCATTATTCTTATAAAAATAAAAATAAAAAATAAAAGAATAGCATATATCTAATTCCACAGTTACTAAATCATTAAAAGCAATACTGAAAGAACACCTTAAATTTTAAATTTGAATTTTTCTTAACGGCTTTTATTTTTAAAAAATCAACATCTTTAAAATAACATAATTTTATTTTAAAACTTATTGAGTTCGGCTATCATACTACCGGATCTCCCATAAAAAAAAATCAGTTACATTATTGAATATAATGCGGATTTCTTATTTTAATTTTAGACTATCATCAAAATAAAAACGCAGGCATTCGTTGTTTAAGAAAATAATACGAGGATTAAAATAGATAACATAACGTTATAGTAAATCAATTTTTATGGATGTGTATCTTTACTTACTTTTGTCTTATTTTTTCCTACTATTTTTTATCTTCTGTTTCCTAAAACATTGATTTCTTGTAAAGAGAAAGATCACTAATTCCTAAGATTATGTTGATTGTGTATATCCCCCATCAAGTTATTTGGCGACAAGAAAACATTTCTCCATTTTGTTACGTGTTTTTGAAACGCAACGTGGTTAGGCCTATATATACTATAACACGTCATTTCTCTTTCTTAAAAAAATTGCTATATTTTTAATGATCTGTCATCACAAATAAGTTCTCCTGACTTATCTATAAATATAATGAAAGGTTTTTAAAAAATAAATAAAAATAAAACAGTAATGACGTGTTTTAATTAAAATGTTAATTTAACTTTTTCAACGAAATTTTCTATTCTGAGCTTCATTTTGGAAAGCAAAATGCTTTGCTTCAAAGTGAAAGTGAGGTTTTCCACTGCTTACTCTTTAACAGAAATTATACCCTTGTTTGATTTAATGAATATAAATTGATATTGAGAGATAAACTTAATTTGAGCTTTTTTAGTTGACTATCTCATGCTAGAAATTCTGTACTATACATTGTAAATATATCTACCATGATATATTTTCTTTTGAAATATGCATAATAAGTGAATGAAGACAAAATAATTCGAAAACCATATATGACTTATTCAAAAGATATACTAGACATACAACCAAGAAGAAGGAGTATATGAGTTTTTAGGTTATAACCAAGAATTACGTTGCAAAAAGTTTTAGTATGGTTGAAATACATATCGATAGAAAGAGTCATAAGGAGTATTCATATTTCAAAAATGGAGTCATAAGAATACTTAAGTATGGGAAAATTATAATACCATTGTAATATCATTAGCAAGTTTATACTAAAAAATAATGTAATTTAAATTATTCACAAACTATCAAGGATGTAAAAACTTTAACATATCATGCATAAACATTCTTATTATTGCATTATTTTTTCAAAATGTTTAATTTTTAAAAGCTATGTTTCATAATATTTATAGTTTTTGCATACCATAAAAATTAACGCAGATTATAAATTGTAAAAGAGTTCCAAAACGATTTAAAAGAATTAAATTGTGATTCAGTTATCCATTTCTTACCATAAATGATGCACAAAATTTCTTTTGTAATCCTGTTGAAATAAATTCTTTGATTTTTATTACTTCCATGTGTTCTTTATGTCAGTGATAAACTATTTGAATACTACACCAATGGAAAAGTTCAAAAACTTCTAATTTTAAATCGATTTATTAGAAATGAAAACGATTTTTTTACCATGAATTTTATTTGTATTTTGTGTGTGTGCGACTAAGAAAGCAAACCAATATAATGTGTAAGCATTTTACTTCATTTAAAATTACACCTCAATGTATGTCATTTAAGTATGTAATGTATAAAATAAAAATAAAAAATCCAATCATTTACTTTTTACTTCGAAAGAACGTGATTCTTTTCACTTTTTTAATAGACTTTTTCCAATTTAACGCATTTATATCAATTAATAGCAAAGACACAAATTATTTGCAAACGATTTTTTATGAACTGTGCTTACAAGTTAATATCTAATTCTAATACATTAAATATAGTGATTCAAATGAATTATAAAATCTGGTAAAGTATTATAATTACTAAAATTTATAATTAATTTCGTTTTATTTGCGTTTAATTACTAAAACAATTCACAAATTTAAAAAAAATTAAACAAATGTTTAATAAATTAAAAACAATCCAATTTCTTGTAGCATATAGCGATATTTCTTTCTTTATATATATAGTACCAAATTTCAGTTTTTATATATTTTTTTTAATTATTTTAATTTTTCTAAGAAGCTATTTTTAGCTTGTTATTTCTTTTTGCGTGTTTCAACTTATTTACATTTGTTATTTCTTTTGTAATCTCTAATGCATTTTTATTAGTAAAATAAAAGAATAATTAACTGTAAAATTCACAATGGAAGTTTCAAAAACACTCAAAAACTAAACATTTGAAATTATAATTACATTTACTTACCACATTCACACTTTCTATCATAAATCAGAAAAATTTTTTTACTAAAAACATTGAACACAAACAATAGAAACTGCTAAATTACTTGTACTCATTGCATACCATTATGTTTGAGTTCACTTAAAACATTAATTCGAAGTGGCGTAAAAACAAACAATTGATTATAAAGGAAGATTTTAAAACATTTGTTCTTGACTTTGTTTGAATAAGCATTCCAAATGAAGCATTCTAATAGGCTCCGAAAAAGAAGACTCTTCTTCAACTCATTGGTGAAGCACTTCTGATTTAGGTAACCCCCTTATGTTCATTTCATCGTTAATTTCCAGTGTTTCGAAACAACTGTTGACAGACAAGAATGTTAGATGTGTTTTGATATGATTATGTGTGCATTTGAATGAGCAAATATCTTTTCAATTTCAACGTTGGTTGACCGGTTCTAAACTCATGTATTCAGAAAAGATTGTTGTCACAAAATATGTATTCTGCTGTCTGGAAGTGTAACAAATGTTCCAATTTTTTAGCCGTAAATCATAATTCTAAGAAAAGAAAACTCGACATGAGCTTTTGTATCGTAACAATCATCTATTGTTTCAGTTCCTTTTGTCAAATTAAGTTATAACGTTAGAGATTCTCTTTTCAAAGTAGACTAATTTGAACGGAGAATAATAGGGGTAATTTAGAAGTTTTAAAATAGTAGATTGTTTAAAATAAAGTTTAACGTCCCTTTAGATAAGAAATAAAGTATTTTAAGGTTTAAGAATTTATTAAAGAAAGTTACAATACCCAGAAATTTGGGAAATGAAATGCTCTTATGTATAATAAAAAAAAGTCAAATTCATACTGTATTCTGAAAAATTTAGAATGTTTTGAGCATTTTAAAGCATTTTGAATAAAAATATTTATTTTTATTTTTAAAACTATACATTTTATGCCATTTTTAGATTGAAGATTTCATTTGATTATTACGTTCGACAATCTAATACACAAAATTCTCATAATCAAGCATGGAATTGAATTTTGAAATATATCTAAGGTTCAGATATATGTGAATTAAACAATACAAACGTTTGACTCGAACTTATTCTTTTTTATTTATAATTGCTATAAATTTAATTTTTTCACTTTTTGTAAGAAAAAAGTTACCGAACTAAAAAAATTAATTTAAAATTTCATTCTATAATTAATAATAAAAATCTGATTTCCTTGTTTCTAGAATACTCCGAGTATTTCTAGTGCTTATGAAAATATTTCTTCAGTGTTCAATTAATTTTATTCTAACTGAATGGCAACAATGTTTGTGATTTAGAATAGCAATAAAAATAATCGCCAAAAAAATAATCGAGTCACCTGAAAAAAAAATGCAAAAATATCTCAGTGTTAAACAGAAGATTAAGCTATAATTAAGTGAAAAAACAAACAGCTAATTAAGTGAATAAGCATTGTAAATAAAATTGCGAATTCTCAAAAAAAAATCTCAAGATGTATTTAAAATTATCTTTTTTTTTTAATCGTCAAAATTGAGAGATTTTACATACATAAAAAGCTCAGCTAACATTTAAAAATATTTTATTGGATATATATAATATAAAGTTTATAAATGGATAATTCTTAATTCCTTTTTGTGTAATATTTAAGAAGAGAGCTTACATAATGACTGAATGAAATCAATCTTTGAATTTAATATACTTATCAAGATTTTCTTATGCGAGTAAGAGCACTTTTTTACTTAAGAGATTCTTTTTAATTAACTCACTATTTTAATTTCACGTACTTCTATATATATATATATATATATATATATATATATATAGGCGCTGAATAAATATATAAGTGTAAAATAAAATCACTCAATAAGTCCTATTATTGACATTAAAAAACAATATACCGTGGACAAAAAAGTGTTCGTTCACTTACAATTTTCTATAAAATTTAATTTTTTGACTAATAAAAATTAATGTATCGGAATTGTAATCTTTTTATAATATGTGCAACTTGTTTTTATTTGAATAGCATAATACATTTTTCAAACATAGTTTAACCATTGTTTTAAAAAATTAATAATCAAACAAACTACTAAAAATTACGCCACAAAAGTCTTCATACACTTATAAAAAAATCTCAATGTAGATTTAAATACTGTGTTTCTTTCTTAATTTCCTACTTAGTAGGATATCTTTTAGAGTCCACACCAAAACTTTTTAAAGTCTTGGTATAGATTTCACGAGTTTTTTTTGTAATTTCTGCATCGATATTCCTTCATTCTTCTGTGATTAGGGTTTTTATTTCATGTTTTTTTAAACTCAAATTTTAACCAAATATGCTCTACTGAGATTCTCATGTGATTTAGGAGGTAATTTCAGAATCTGGGGATATTTATATAGAAATACCAGTGGCGTACATTGAGAGCAGTGGGCTGGGCTTTATTATCTTGTTAAAAAAAAGGAAGTTCTCTCCAGTATCCAAATGTTGGGAGAATAATTTAAAATTGTTCTTTAAAATATTTAAATAGAGATGAATGGGATTCACAATATCACGAAAAAATACCAAATTACTTTATCCTGAAGTCAGTTTTATCCCCCACGCAAGAAAACCTCCACCTCCAAGCTTCATTGTTCCAACTATAGATTCTTGAGATTAATTTTCAGAAATTTCAATATTGAGAGCAATTTAGTTCAAATGACAGAAAATTCAGCATTTTTGGTTCTGACGAACATATAATAGTTTGCAGGAAAAAAATGAAAAACTTAATCCCAAGATTTTAGTTGGAACAAGAACACCTTCAATCCCATGGTGAAGCATATAGGAAACAAAATAAGAAAACATGACACATAAAAATAAAATGTGATGCAAAAACAATAATCACAGAGTAATGGAAGAATATCGATACAGAAATTACACACAATTTTTTTTTTAAAAAAAAACTGATGAAATGTATACCAAGATGCATAAAAGTTATTGTGAACACTAAAAGATATCCTACTAAGAGCTGAATTATGAAAAAAATACAATAATTAAAACTATACTGATATTTTTTTTAGTTTACGAACACTTTCATGGCGTAATTTCTCAATAGTCTTTTGTTTATTCTTTTTTCAAGATAAAAGTTACACTATGTTTTAAAAATTGATTATGTTATATCAAAATAAGAATAAGTTGCAGAAGTTATAAAAAATTACAATTTCGATATATTAATTCTTATTTGTCGGAAAAATTAAATATTATTGAAATTGCAAAAGTACGAACCCTTTTGGGGTCCACTGTATGTATACATAAGCAAGCAAGAACATTACACATACACACACGTATATAAAGAGAGTTTTTTTTCCAGGTATAGAAGTTTAAGTTGGCATTACTTTCAAGATGGCGAACGATTTAACAGCTGTCAAGTGATTTATTCTCAGTGTGGTTTGGCAATTCATCAAAACCATCATCAAGCAAGGCGTAGATTCGTCGAATGGGCCCAAAACGAGATTGCCGTTGTTCCCCATTTTCATAAGCGAATTTTGTTTAGCGATGAAGCGCACTTCTGGTTGAATGGCTACGTCAACAAACAAAACTGCCGCATTTGGAGTGAAGCTAATCCACAAGTGTATGTCGAAACACCGTTACATCCAGAAAAACTGACTGTTTGGTGCGCTTTATGGGCTGGTGGAATCCTTCTTCAAAAACGATGAAGGCCACAACGTTACAGTCAATGGTGATCGGTATAGAGCCATGATTACTAACTTTTCATTCCTGAATTGAACAATCATGATGTCCAGGAGCTGTGGTTCCAACAAGACGGCGCAACATGTCCCACAGCTCGTGCCACAATCTATTTATTGAAAGCCACGTTTGGTGACCACCTAATTTCACGTTTTGGACCTGTGAATTGGCCTCCAAGATCTTGTGATTTAACACCGCTAGACTATTTTCTGTGGGGCTATGTAAAGTCATTGGTCTATGCGGATAAGCCACAAACGCTTGACCATTTGGAAGACAACATTCGCCGTGTTATTGCCGATATACGGCCACAAATGTTGGAAAAAGTCATCGAAAATTGGACGTCCAGATTGGACTACATCCGAGCCAGCCGTGGCAGTCATATGCCAGAAATCAGATTTAAAATGTAATGCCACTTATCAGATTATCTTTCGAATAAAAAAAATTCTTGTCAATCGAATAATACATCGTTGTTTTATTGCAATTTAAAGTTCTATACCTCTAAAAAAACACCCTTTACTAGTGTGTATGGGGGAAATGTAGCTATATGTGCATGTTTGCTTTATGAATTTTAATTCGGGACAAATGTGAATGCTATTAAACAAAAAAAAGAATGTGCGGTATTTAAACAAATAATTACGATGCGAATGATCCAGAAAAGAATATTATTATGAGAAAAATTCAATTTAATTTTGGCAGGAACCCTAAAAAACTCTCGTTGACTTTTAAGACCGCAACGCCAGATCATATAGCCCCTCGAATCTAAATTTCGACTAATTGGGGAGACAATGATTAAAACCCAACTTCAATTTAATAAGTCAAAACAATGCAGAAGTGCTCAAAGTCAATAACAAAACAATACAGAAACATTTACATAAAATTGGAAAGAGTTAGAAATTAAGAAAATGGTGGGATATAACCACACGTTTTATAATAGAGATCAAAACAAAAACTATGCATTTAGAGTGAAAGAGATCGTCCCCTTCATCTATCTTTAGTCTTATTTCCATTGCATTATCACGCATAGCACAATCATACGAATAATAAAGTTTAATAATGAAAATGAATTCAAAAGAAAGATGATATTTTTTAAAAATCAAAATAAGAAATTTTACAAAAATTTCTCGTATTAAATACATAAAAAAAAACTCAAATAAAACTCTTTTTCTAAAATGGATATCAGTATCAAAACTGGAATTGCTTATGGTAAATAAGAATTAAAATGCTGCGAAAATTAACTATGTGTGTGTGTGTTGGTCAATCTAAATTAAGTTACTGCACATTTTTATGAGAAAAGATGTTAGATCACAAATTTAAGAAAAAACAGGGTGTTCCAAAAATAGTACCAAAGCTCTCCACAGCCAGATTCCTATTTGGGAGTACATAAAAATGCATAAAGAACTATACCCGTATTATCCATAGTTTTTAACAGAAAAATGCGAAAAACAAAGTATGATGTTACAGCCGTATTAGACACACCAACAGGAGTATTTGCAAATATTTATAAAGGCAGATGTTCAAAGTGTCCACTGTGGGTATCAAGACAGGTTTGAGCGCGCCGTGGGATGGGTAAGTACACATGTTGCAGCAGCACTGTGTCCGCAAAAGTACAAGCAACGTGCTGACAAACAACTAGGTCCATTTGTGCAGTTTTGACGCCTCGATACACCAATTGCCTACGATGATCCCATAGGGAAAAAAATCTAACGGTATGATATTTGGCGATCGTGAAGGCCATATAACCAGGCCCTCACGTACGATTCAGCTATCGGGATATGTCATATCCAGTCAATCATGCACAGAAAAATAAAATTTCGCCGGAGCCCCATCATGAACAATCATGCATCATCATTCATTCATCCCCATTCATCATCATTTACGTCTTTTTCTCATAAACTGTGGATTATACAGGTACAGTTCTTTGGGCATTTCTTACGTACTTACAACTAGGGGTTTTGCTGTGCAGAGTTTGGGAGCTATTTTTGAGACACCCAGTATATTTATTGCAATCAAATTTTAACACATTTATAGCATATTTCTTTACAGTGAAAATTGAATAAACTCAGTGTCTTTTTACAAAATGCATTGTTTTAATACTGCACTGAATTTATTGAACACGTACGATTTGCTTACTGTTATATTTTTATAGGACTCAGTGTATCCTAATTTTTAAATCAAATGTTAACTTTTCATACTTATTTTAATCCATCTAAATTCTTCATTAAATTTGGTAACAAAAGGCTAATTACTAAAATGTAGCACCCAAAATTTTAACTGTTGTTTTTATTGTCATTATTGTTATGATGCAATTAATATATTTTGTATAAAATTCAAATTATATAGTTGAGTTATTATTGTTAATATTTTTGTAGGTTTCTCAACGAAATATTCATTTTCTTCTTCATTCTATACTTATCAAATGGTATCTGAAAAAAATTTAGGAAATTACACGTTATATTATTTTTCTAAATCTATATTATTTTTCTTAAATCAACGTTTATTATTTTTAATCCAACATAATACACTAATATTCTACTCTTATTTTAAATGAAAATGAATATTCATTTTCCAATTCCTGTGATTACATAAGAATATTAACTGAAAGAAAAGCTTTTGTTTCAAAATTGAATAATTGGATTAAACATTAGGTAATCTGGAACTACATACATGGAACAGAAGTACTCAACCGGCAAATTACTCAATAAGTTAATTAATAATCCTCATTTAAGTACAAGATAAAACTTGTTGTCGCATTTATTCCGAAAAAATCCTCTTAACTTATCGGTAATTCCCAATTAGTTCTATTTCTATGCATTAATCATAATTAATTATTCATATTCACATTTTTAGTAGTATTTAATTCATTTGTTAAGTTTTTTGCCTCCTTTTGAAATTTCGAAATAGCAACAGGAAATGAAAATCCCTATTAGAAGAATGTCAAGGTTTCTGAATGGAAAATCCCTTACTTAACGGCTATCTTAGTTGTAAATTTGGATTTTAAATATAATGAAACTAAATACATTATTAATACACTTAGATAATCGCTAGATAGTCTTTAAAAAAAAACAAAGTATCTATGTTGTACGCATAAAGATTTTTTTTCTTTCTCTGCACTTTATGTATGGGATAAGAGATGGATAATTTTAAAAAAAACTATTTTTAAGTGATGTAAAAAAATAAGATAAAAATTTAATGAATTATCAATAAAACGTAACTTTGAGAATGATATAAAATAGACAAAATCTTAGAGATAAATTTACTTTTATCCTTACCGGAGTATAGGAGTGAGACATTGATAAGTTAGAGACAAGAAGCTGATTAGAATTTTAAAGTTGCAAGAGAAATGCTGGGGTTTGTTTGTAGTGGTTGTGTAGAAAAGTGCATTCTTTGGTTAAAATGTTAATGTGAGTTTTAATATAGGTAGTGAGATCACCACATGTTATACATGGTGAAGCTTGGGATCCCATGAGTAGGGGGTCTTCAACCCGTGGCCCGTAGGCCACGAGTAGCATTTGTGGCCACTGAATCCATTTTGGTGGACATTCATTTGAATTTAAAATAATTTCAGGAAAAATTGTCTTGACGGCATTTTGTCTTAAAAAATGCCATTTTTTCTGTTATTCTTGATATTTAAAACGTTTCACTGAAGTGTTTGATATCCATTTGAGATAAAATTTTCTGAAAATGACAGATTAAAACGGCAGATGCCATCGTGTCACTCTGTACATGATTTAGAGTTGGCTGTTAAAGATTTGTGGGCCCATCTGCCTCAGGACAACATAAGGTGTCTAATCAACTCAAAGACTGACCGTGTGGCGGCACGTATTGCAGCTGGAGGTGGTCCAACGCGCTATTGAAGTTGTCCAGTATTTGTGTCGTTGCACACCCTGTATTCGTTTAATTATCTTGTTTTTGAGATCCAGTGAATCTCTCATCTGTGTCATTATGTATATTAAATTTCATTTCAATCCGATGCTTTCTTCTTGGGTCGCTATTTTCAATGTTCCCCTGAGTGTATATTCAGGTGCATACATAGACCTCTTTTCTTTAGCTCTCTACGTAGACGAAAGCACCGAAGGGCAGTGACGCACACAAGGGGGGGCTGGGGGTCCGGATCCCCCCAAAGTCCTTGATTTCTTCCGACTGATTATAATTCTAAGTATATAGTACGTAAAATTTAATTAAGTATTTTTTATTAATGATTAATGCTATTAATTAATGCTAATTATTTATTCAATAATTAGTTTTTACTGTGTTTTGTTCCCAAAAATCGACAAAATCAAAAGGAGCATGATACAAGAATGGTGAAATTTCGACCCCGAACCCCCCCCCCCTTGAAAAATTCCTGTGTGCGCTACTGCCGAGGGGTAATCTCTATGATAAAAATTGAAAATTTGTTGGTCGATGGGAGATTGACCCCTCACCTACTTGTGTACGTCACATTATATATTGTTTGTTGTTCCTGATTTTGATTTCAAAACTTTTCTTTCCTTAGTTATGTAGGATATTTGATATGAATATCATTTCTTATATTTGTTTTTATTTATTTATTATGATAATTATTATATACACATAGTTGAACCTCTATATAATGAAGTCGCTAAACCCCGGAAAAAAGTTCGTTTTATGGAAAATTCGTTATATAGAAGTTATCTTCCAATTTTCTTTATAAACCACATGAAACAAGACACGGGACACGAAGAGGACACGAGATAAGTCCACTAAGAGTGAAAGAGGATACCGAAAATGTTTCCAGTGAACTGGGTAACAGAGGTTAAAGGTTGTACTTCTTGGTTGAAACACCCAGAATTTTATTGCTGTCGGCGAGTTAGGCACCTAATAAAACCTGTTCAAGATTTATGACCACCATAAAATGTGTTAAAAGACAGAACTTGAAGTGTCCAGAAATACTTCAAATATAGGGAGGAAAAAATTGAATCACAAGAGAAAAATTTCGTTACATAGCAAATGCACTTCGCTACTGGGAGGTTATTTTGCGAAGAAAATCATGAAATGTTCTTGTTTCCAGGTAAATGATCGCTATATAGAAAAATTCGCAATATGGAGGTTCGAATGTGTATACAATCGTCTTTAGTTTCATAACATGTAAATTCCATGGATGTCTTTTTTCAAAGTAAAACATTAATCTAAAAAATCACAACTTATCTTCAAACCGATACTATAAAATTTTTTTGCCGGGCGTCTAAATTTTACAATAAAGATATCCTTCCCTTGCATCACAGATCTTTTAATGACGGGTTAGGGTTTTTACTTCGCAATTTTCATTCATAAATGCAAAAGTGTCTGTACAATAACGAGTCAAAACCTTATTTGTTACGAAAATATCTAACAAACAAAGCATATATTTCATCACAACTGTCGTTGATAGGTGTAACTCTGCATGCATAATCTTTGCGTGATTGAAACACCTCAGTGGGCGTCATGGAATTTAAATGAGTCTCTTCATTGCTTCGATATTACACCACAGCCATAACATCTCGATTGTTTTATAATTGAATCAATCTTTTGTTTCGAATGCTAACGACGTCCAGAAGTTTCAGAGACGGACAGCTACTGGACAAAATGCCACTTTAATACCTATTCACCAACTTCGCGGTGTATTGTTACGAGAACAAGCAAAACAAATTACACTTCTTTCGTTTCTAAGTCTCGCTTTTTAACCTAGAATGTTACAAAAAAAGTCGTGAGAAAGGGAAGAAGAATCACGATGGGCTCTTCACTTGCGAAATCGAGTTGCTCGTTTTGTTCGATTGTTTTCTTCAGTTTTATTTTTTTTTGCCATTTCACTTTCTTCTGGACGTTTACCTTGACCAATAATCTTCGTTGTCACTTTTATGACCCAAGTCTAATGCGAATGTATGATTATAAGCATTTATCATGAAGTGTTGATGATTTGATGGATATGCCCATCTACGGGGAAATAACACCTTGAAGAACCATCCTGCTCCGTATTGAACGATTCTTTGATTAATATTCTATTGAAAAGAGAAAGTAATGTTCGTAATTTTACGCATGACGATCATGCTTCTACTTCTGTCGAAGGTCATTTTTATTTTTCTCTAGAGGTAAACAACTCGTCGAACGGAAATCATTCTTAATTCGTGAAGACTGCGAAGTGGATAGTTGCGTAAAAGAAGAAAAGTATTCTAATTATCAGTTCTTGCTGCAAGGACAATCGCAAGCTACCGAATGTTTAGTTTTTTTTGTAATTATTAGTTCCACGGTATAAGTATCCTCCAAATTTTATTGCAAAACTGTGTTATTTTTTTCAATAGAATCAATTATAAACGCTAATCATGCAAAAATATTGTTTCATTTTGAGTTAGTTCTAATAATTGGCAGTTAAATGCATAAACTGCTATAATAAAAAAGTAGTAGTAATACTCGTATAATAATACTTCATACAGATTATTCATATCTTCATGGCTTTCTATCATGAGTTTCCAGTGCTGTAAAATCTTTTATAAGTAGGATAATTATTTAAAATCCTGTTTAATAGACCTGTAATTACGTACTGCCAACTACATATATATTCTAAGGATAAATTGAGGAATCTAAAATATTAAGGAATAAAAGTATAAAAATAATAGCGAGACAGTTCAAACAATGAGGAATTTTACCATTGTTAGAGTAGTATTTCATGATTTTATTTATTTATTTTCTTACATGATTCCAAACGAGTTACGTACATATTTTTAGGTTAAATTTAGAGAAAAAATAAGCTTATATTTGTTAAACTAAATAATAATGGAATATATTGCTAAGAATCATTACATAAACTCACCTTTCTACTTTGTAAAGCTTTAACCGGGGGCTTCGAAATTTGTAAATATAAATAGTATTATAATAAAAATATTAAAATATACATAAAAATAATATATATTAAATATAATTATAAAAATATATTACATTTGGTATTGTGTTCAAGAGATTAACATGGCCTTATTTTCAGTACTGAGATAAGTAAAAATCAAATATAAATTGATAATCACGTATATTCAGGGACGTTCTACGGTATGGGCAAACTGAATCCGGGCCCAAGGCCTCAGGATCGGGGAGATGGCTTGTTTCGTTTTCGATTTGATCTCAATAAAATCTTCATTTGAATTATTTTAATCGTCTGATTTTGTTCCCGGAAATATTCTCCAAAAAACTGGGAATTTAAAAATACAGTGACAAGACTGGATTATCCTTTCTTGTCTGTAGGCCTAGGTCTACCACCATACGCCATCATTACTCATTTAGTCGAAAGAAGGCAGTTGGTTGAGTCGGTTTGTACCTAGGTTTGTGAGTCATGTTTATTTGTTACAGGTTACTGTTTGAACGAGTATTTGACAAAATATACTTAAAAAAGTCTTAGTAAAGAGTTTACTTAAAAGAGTCGTAGGTAGGATCTATTTTAGGTGCGCCCAAAGATTCAAGAAATCTTAAGTCCAGGGCCGGCCATCGGGGGGATTGCGATGGATGCTATGTACCTGTGTACGGATCTACGTATATATTCCTATCGTTGTTAGTGTAACGAAAAGTACAATTTATCGTAAACATTATTATTATAGATCTCTCAGAATTTCCACAACCTTAAAAACTAATTTTTGATGGTGCAAATATTTAGTTTTTGTTATTTTATTTGAGGAACTCCCGAGGATTCCCACCTAAACTGGAATTTTTAGAAGTGCATAACTTAGAAGAAGCCTTGTTCATATTTTAACGCGTCAAAGTAGAGAAATTTGTATAAAAAAATACACTGGTTATTTTTTCAATTAATAGTAGCTCTGAAAACAATGTGAATGTTTCAAAAATGCTAGCTCAGGCTCTGTGGAGAAGTCCTAATTATATATGCAGGAATAATATTATATAGGAGTATTTTCCATAAAAGAAAAATGTTTTGAAATTGTTCTTTTTCTCTGAAATTTCATTTCTTTTCTCCAAAAAAATTGCATTTAAATAGCTTTTTATTGTAATAATATTCTTAAAACAATTTACAAGCATAAATAATTCAAGTGACTCTAAATGGGAAAAAAACATTTGTGATTTTGGAAAATTATTGTTTCGAATGTAGTCGGTAACCTAAAAGTACTACTTCAAAGAATTGTACATGTGTGATTCTATTTTCAGCATATAATAATCTTCCATTTCGTGGAACCCATGAAATAATAGAAACGCCCATATAATATTGGAAGTTTCTTAAGTTTATTAGAATTATTAAGTAAATATGACTCTTCTAATGGATCATACAAATAGAATAAAAAATTCGTAAAATAGAATTGCGCATCATTTAGCACATATATCACAAGAATAAATTATTTCTGCATTAGAAAATGAAGTCCTTACCGAAATTAAAGACGATATAAAAGCAATCACGTGCTATAATATCCAAATTGGACTGTACTCTTAGTGTTTTCCGTTGGGAACAAACTTCAATAATTAAATATGTAAATTTTGAAAAGAAAAGATTAACTATAAATTAATCACATTTATAGGGCTTATTGAGATAACTTATGTGACTGGAGCACTACTAGCAAAAGAGAGAGTTTTATTAATATTCACACGACATCGCAACATGAAAACCGATGGCAAAGAACCTTGTAATTTTGAACCTCGGTCGAGTGACGAGGATAATACCTCCCTTCCTTAATTACCACATTTCACCAACGGGAGGATATTAATCCTCGACAGAATTTGCGTGCATCGTCTCCATCGACACGGCGGGTCTCTTTCAATTACAAGATTTGAACCACCAACACAATGACCACGAGTTCGTGACCACTCTGACCAGAACCACCAGGCTATCGCGGTCACCAGGCCTAACAAAATCTCTATTGAAAAGGTCAAGTGAGCTTGAATTAGATATGAATTGTAGATGTCAGGCATATATATAACAAAAGAGTAGTAACATGAAAGGGAGATATAAAGGTGTAAAATCTAGAATAATTGCTTTAAACCTCATGCAATTTATGTGCTTTACCTTGCACACTCTTAAATATTTTTAGTTTTTTGATGTCAGTTCCAGTAGTATACATTGTAAATATTTTGGGAGGATATTCCAATGCAAATATTGCTTCTTATATTCTGAATCTTCAATAAGATGGAAAACTCCACAAAAGCATTTAAACCTCCCCTCTTAAACCATTATATGACATTCATTGGGAAGCTAAAATAGATTCGGTTAAAACAGTGTATACACAGTTTGAACAAACTTGTAATATCCTAGAAGAATTTATTGATGTAAATTATTATACTGAGGTACCCGAAACTAAAAGTCTATTGGATTCAATACATGAAATACCAGTCATTTTGTTTAACAATACGGTTTGCAATATTATCAAATTAAAAATTCTCAATAAACTGTTTCAAGCAGAAACAATTGCCCTTGACTCGGCTTTTGATTTACTCAATAAAATTGAAACTTAAGTCCAAAAATTTAAGAACAACATTTAACGCATTTCTAGACAAAACAAAAAGCTAGAATATAATTTGTAAAAAAAGGATATTTTTTCCTGAAAAATAAAAAAAAAATATATTCCAAAATAACAAAAGATAAATTTAGAGTGAGTGAATATTAACTTCGCCCTCTTTCGCTACACGAGGGCTTTTGGCGACGGTCCTCGCAATTTTGAACCACGGTCAAGAGACGAGAGCTACACCTGAGCAGGCCCTTCTTTCTTCTAGCTTCCATATCACACCGACGCACAGTGGGCAGTTTTCCCAATCTGGCGCACGGAAATTATTTTATGGCTTTAAAGTCTTCATAATGATCTAGAATCATAGTAATTAATGTAAATTGGGTATTCTTTTCTGTTTTTTACTAACGAATAAGGTTAATAGGGCCTTAAATAATTTATGTCAAGTTTGAATTTGATCAAGAATAAATGATTGCTAAGTGGAACTAGTTTTTGAACAAAGATCTAAGGATATTAACAGAAGCAGTAATTTACACATGGGAGAATATATACAAGAAATAGCGTGGCAAGTTAAAAAAATTAAATTTAATCATTTTTAAAGATTAAACAAATACAATGAAACATAACATTGCACATATACAATAAAGGATCATAGGTAGTGTTTAAAGGAAATCGGCACCCTTTGGGCAGTTTTTTTTATTTATGCATTTAAATATTATATCTAGCATTTCATATAATGTTTATTTAAGAAAGTGATACGAGATAAAATTTTGCACATATTATTCACACAATTGTACAAATTTAATTTCTTTTAAAAAATTTGGAAATTTTTAAAATTCTACTCTTTTTGTATTAATTTTTTGACATGAAATTTTTGTAATATTTATAGAGGATGTTTTTAAACATCTTTAGGGATCTATTTTGCAACACCTTAGTTAGTTTTGGAGAAAAAATAAAAAATGTTGATATATATATATATATATATATATATATATATATATATATATATATAAAATTCAAACAAAAGCCTAATATTTCCCACATTTTAATTTTTTAAAAAAAGAAGTATTCAATTTACAGCAAAATGGATCCCTAATTTTATTACATGCATTTTATATAAGACACAGGGGAAAAAATGGAAGTGATTGGTAAATAATTGTGGAAGAGGTAGTATTTTGAATGCGGAAAAACACAAACCGAGAAAAACCATTTTAAAGTTCATAATTCTAAAAAAATAATTATTATAAGCTTAAATAAATATAAATACCACACTAAAATATTAGCTATATATTTTTCTTGAAAATAATAAAATACAATATAAATCGTACACCCCCGACAACCCCGCATCATTCGACTTGGAGAAGAACTTTTCATTTCTATGGCACCTCATCCATTTTTTTGCCTACAAACGAGCAGAAATTTTTAACAATTTTTCTAAATTTTAATTGCTGCTGGTCCTCATATTTATAAAAGTCCGTGGTAGTACTAACTAAACTCAAAACATCATTAGTTTTGCGCTAGTATCTTGCTCTTCCTTCCACACATTGAATAAGGCACGCCATCAGCCAACGCTGAAAAAAAACCATCACTTTGGAAGTAGAAAGTAGAAGCAGCTATATTTATAAATTTGGCATTAAATTAAAGGTCTATATCTACTCTATGTGACTTAAGTGTTACTGTGATCAGTCCGTGTCAATCCCAAAAGTTCTAGTCCATTAAACACAAAAAACTGACATACGTTAATAGGAGTTACATGATGTGCTAAATGTTATGTTTTTACAATTTTTAATCGAACTTGAACCTAATTTGAAAGTCAAATCAAGAAATTACTTACTCATGGTATCTATTTTCAAAACCCCCCGCTAAAATCTGCAAAATCCTTTTCAGACGAAACGATAGGACTTGCGGCTGAAAAGGAGGCTCTCGCAAGTATTTCTTGTAGCAAGAACAAACCCGATCTAAGCCGATAATTGTTAACGGTTTCCATTCGCGTACTGACAAAAATTGTTTACCATATGGCTAGGGAACCTATGAGGACCATAAATAGTGGGTTGTTTTTTATTTTGCGCAATTTCATTTTTGGACTTTCCGAGCGCTAGATTGGGAAAACTGCCCACTGTGCGACGGGAGGGCGTTTAAGCCCCAACAGATTTAACGCGCATCAGCCCCTCTACACGGCGGTTCTTCAGGCTCGAACTTTTGACAAGCTGGCCTCATGGTCCCGACCTTGACCACTAAGCTACCGTGGCTGAGAGGAAGTTAAAGAAAACCCAATAGAAGAATTTCGACGTTATTTTTTTAATAGTGTAATTGATACTGTTATTGTACAAATAGAAGATAGATTCAAAAGTATACCAATACTATTATTTATTATTACAAATTAATGACTGATATAAGAAATTAAAATATGTTTCAAAAACTTTATAAAGCTTTGTTACAAAGATGAAGATGAAAACCCAATCCAACAAATTGGTTTTCTGTAGGATTTGAATTGAATGAAAGGGTTTCAAAAAATAACTTGTAAGACATATAAGGCAATACATGTATTAATAATGGTTATAATGAGTTTCTAAAGCTGAGTTAAAACTTTTCTTTAAGTTGCCAGTTAGTCAACAAGTGCTGAACTTTCTTTACGCAAATTAAATTTAAAAAAAAAATTGTCTGTGGTCAAACAAGTGTGCAGAATGCTTACATGCACTTCCTGTATTAAGCATTGATAAAGATATTGCAAAAAATTTGAATTTTTCTGAAGAAATTAATGTATTAGCAAAATAAAATCTCGCACTAAATAAACATGCCTTAGCAATATACGTTCATGTTTATATTTTTTCACTTAAAAAAAAAGTAGCACCCCAGGTGGCTCTAGCACCTAGGCCCCTTTGTAAAGATGGCCAGTTGTGGACGTCACTGCCTATATTATTATGATTTGGCTAAAGATTCATAGACTTATTAAATATTTTGCCCTCTATAAATACATCCCACAAGAGACTGCCTGAAATAAAGTTTTTACTCCTTTACGAAAGCAAAAAAATACAACGAAAAGCAAACCTGTTTTAAATTTACGCTTTTATGAATAAAAATATGTTTACACATGGTAAAATTTAACATATTCATTCTAAAAATTTAATGACCAGGAAATCAACAAAACGAAATGTATTTAAATTGGAAAAAAAAAAGAATTTTCTAAAATAATTCATTACATCATGAAATAAGTTTGACATTACAATTATCTGTAGATAATGAATTTTTCATTTTAAATGAATTATAATAATAAATGATCCAAGCATTTACTGACGTGATTGTTTCTTCCTTGGTGTTAATCAAAATCAAAAATAAAGGAGACGGCTGGCATCTTGAAATCTGTGAAATAAATCTACGCTTTCAGACAGGGGTGGTAAATCAAACTGATGTTTGCTTCTCGCAACTACGGATATTAAAAATTTTTCTTTCTTAATATGAAATAGATTTGCATGGCTTCTTGTTAAAATTTTATTATGGTCTATTTCTCTTAGCCAGAGGTAGACACGATGGCCTTAATGCGTGCCAAGTAAGAAGGCTGGGTTGCATTGATAAATATTACTATCGTAATAATCAGATCAAAAAGTACATATAAGTAGAATTATCAAGATTTTATGTTTTCAGGGATACTTAAATAATAAATTAAAATATTTATAATTTTTTAAAATTTTTTTAATTATTAACTATTTTGAAATCTTTTCAAGTTGGCTTATTTTAATAGAGAATTCAAACTCAGAAATCAATTTTAAGCAGAAAAGTGCTACAATGCTGTTAAAAAGTATGAAAGTAAAATAAGAAATATATTCCACACAAGAAAAAAACCGAATGAGTTCAAAACACAAAAATGTAGAATATAAAACCATGATTCTCTTCGATAAAACGTGATATTAATATCGGAACATTTTTCTGTTTGGAAAAGTGTGTGCTCTATTCTCCAACATTTAATGGTTGAATGTGCATTAAATTGAAGCATTTTTAAATAAGTATTTCTTACGTACATCATGATCGTTACAAGTAAACTGTCCCTGTTGGCTGGGGAACTATTGGCGATGAACTTCATAATTTTGAACCACATTCAAATAGATGAAGACGGCACCTCCACAAACGCCGTCATAAGAATTTTGAACCTGGACAGAATTAGCCTACGTCACCCTCCCCCATATACGGTCTTTTTAAAAACATCAAATCTCGAGAGAAACAGCTCCGGCATAAGTTCGTAACTACAACCATGCTGCTACTTAGGTCCTTACTTAATGTAGAAATTTCATATTAATGTTATTTCGCATTACAGAGTTCATCATTACGATGTCTTAATTTGTAATGTAAAACGTAGACATCTCATTGCAATGTAATGTATTCGGTATCAATTTTTTCCGCGTTCTAGATATGTTATTATTTTGATTCTTGAAAATTCTTGTTTAATGCCAAGATTTATTTGTTTTAGTCAGAGGTCTTTTATTATTAACTGCTGTTGGTATAATAAAAGACATAAACTACACGTTTTTTGCATATAATATACAACCCCCTCCCCGACAAAATAAATATTTCAGCATAGAATTGTAAATGTCAGTGAATTCCAACATTTACTATTAGCCAATGGTGATACAAATATTACACAAGATATATTATGATACAAATTATAAAATTCTAGGGGGAAAAAGAATTAGAGTCTGAATAACTTAATAGGAATGGTCGAAAAAAAAAGGGTCATTATCAAAAAATTGCAGTTTAAAAATTAGTCAGAAGTCGATTAAAAGCTTAACTTTTCTAAGTAAATGAGATAATGTTTTTAGCATAAGACTAATTTTATTCCCTCCTTCCCCAATTTAACATTGCCAAATCAGTGTTCCTTTAATATTCCGGGTTAAAATTAAAATATTCGAAATCCAAATATGTAGTTTAATGCATTGGTTCCTCAGATCAAATATTTAAGAGTATAATAGATATTGTAAGTGTGTGTAAATACAAGGGCTTAATAATAAAATTTATTTGTTAAAAATTAGAAATTTCTAAAAAAAATTATGAATTTAACAATTATGAATCTATTATTAATTAAATCGTTCCCAATGGGGCTTAAAGGTTGTGGTGCGCTATGAATTTGAAAACCATAATAGTAAAGATTCTATCAATAACTAAATCACTAAATATAAAATTATTAAAACACATATATATGGGCACACAATGAATAACCTTTGAAATAAAGAAAACACCTTGAAATTATACAATAGAGCTTTAAAATTGTTTAACAATTTCTGAAGCAATTTTGATTTTTTTTCAATGATAAATGTTTAGCTTCTTTTTAAAAATTTTACTGGAATATAATAAAATGTATGACAACTGAAACAGCTGTTTCAAATATTCCACCTATAATTCAAAGAAACTGAACTAGAAACAGTAACAAACCTCTAAAAATTTATGCATTTAATTTCCGCCCAATTATGTTTCGTAGCAAAATGTGGAAATCCCGGTTTGGACCACATTCAGAATCTCCCATTGGAACGTAACCCTTGTACACATCTTCCAGAACAAGCATGCCCCCAAACATACTTGTCTTCCATTCTTTTTCACTTGGGAAGATGCGCCAATGCGATGAAATAGGACAAGGTTTCTCTTGTATGATGCAACTGGATTTTCTTTTGCGAGGGTGAGGTATATCACGAAAAGGTTTTTCTGTCCTCCTACCAACTGGTTCATGAACGTCCAGAGACTTGGTTAATTAGTCTTCCAAAATAATACCAGAAGACTTGTTATTGGTCCTTAAATTTATTGTTATCGATTTCGCCATAAACTTTTTTTTGTATCTTGCTATTCACGCATATTAATATTGATATCTCATGCAATCGTTGACCTGGACAACCGGTGATGTTGAAATTAAATCTTCAATTTTCTTTATAGTTCGTTAACTTTTGAATAATATTAATGTCATTAAAATGTATTCCTCCATGAACTTATATTTTCTGATTTTATGCATGTTGTTATCAGTTGAATAAGTGTAAGCATAAAGAGTTATTAGTATTTTTTCTGCAGTCTTAATCATTTGAGATTTTTTTTTAATCTCGGCAATCATCATGATTTCTAACAGCCATAATCATTTCAATTTCTCCAATCCAAAATGAGACAAGATGATGGGCCTTTATAAAGAAATAAAATACAATTCTTCAAAGAGTCATCATGATTCTTTAATATATATGCAAATCAAATTGTTCAATGATGGGAATTTCATGTTTTGATAGTATGGAGAGATGGAGATAAATGGGTGATAAAAGTGACCTTTAGGAGATAACAAAACTAGTTCTGAATTTTAATAAAGGGGATACGGGCACATTGATTTCTGAATCCATTAGAATATTTTAATTGTCATATTTACAGTAAACGTAGTTGTTTAAATGTTTATATACTATTGAAGATAATATTCTATACAAAGTATTATTCGTTTTGAGTTTTTAGGTGTAATGAGGAAAATTGTTATTTATGTAAGTTTTAGCTACCGAATATCTTTGAAAAAGAAATTCACTAAAAAAATGCTATTACTCACGTATTATACAATCGACCAATTTCATCAAATCGAAAGTCGTCGCCAAATGCCTCGATATATAGCCAAGAGTACAGACCGTTCCCGCACACGTTCGAACTCAGCAATAATAACAAAGACAGATTTTACCATCTTTTTTTGAATTGGCTATGTCTTTTCGTTTCATGAAATTGATCAACGATATATATTATATAAATACGTACCAATTTTTTTAATTTTTAAAGATTTGAATTGTATTTTATGTGAATATAAACTACCTTACATTTAAAAGGGATTGGTAATGAAATTTTCAATTCTCAAAATTTGTTTTTTTAGTTTTCAAAAGGTATTTGAACTTGTAATTAAGAAACTAATTATTAAATATATATTAAAACTTTCTTTTTGAAAGTTGTCTAGTTTAATGTTCTTTTTTATTTGAGACGATGTCATTTAATAATCTATTGCATAACATTCTGCGTTAAAAACAATAGATTATTCATCCTAAATAAGAACGAAAGAAAAATGAAATGCAATTCTTTTCTGAACTGGTTGAGAAAATATTATTTTCTGAGTTATAATTTTCTCAGAGATATTTTTTCTCATTCTATAAAAGTAAGTTTTGAGAATATTTATTAAACACTGTTAAAAATATTGTAGATATTTTATCACTTCATTTTTAAAATTCTTCTGTATGTAAATATGTAATATAAGAGACACGATGGCTTCCTTTTCTTTAATCTATAAGGCAGCTATGATGCTTTCAATCACATTTATAAATAATCATCCCTCAACGGAGCATTAGAATTATTTACTTGATAAAATTGTATACGAGATATTGGATGAAATAAAAAATTTTAGAATGTTTATTTCCTTTAATATTCAAAGTATTATAGAGCAAAAAATATATACATAGTATTATAAGTGAAAATATAGTGATGATTAGGCAGTTCAATTTTTCATTCAATCAGTTATAAAATAAAAAGTTAAGTGAAAAATTCCTTTGGTATGATTTTAAACTTTTTTTTTGGTGTAACAAAGTTTCTTTTATTAAAAAAAAATTAATCCGGCCTGACGCACTTTCATCACATGCAAATGCACAGCATTTCCCCTGTCTATGTTTCTTTTAAACATAAATTAAGTTAATTCGTTTTGCCTGGAATAAATCCATTAATAAATTCCTTGTTTAATGCTATAACATATCTTCTTTTCATGGATTTACATTTCAACAGACATAATTAACGGAAATATTTTTGAGGTTAGTCTAGGCCTTTTGCGGTCTCAGAAACCGTTATTAAAATTGGTTCAGTTGGTTAACCAAACATAAAAGCTGGTAAATTTTTCAATAGGTTACAATCTAATCTATGCACTTGATTGGTTGATTGCTTCTTTTATAGAAAAGAATGCTTTCGACTGATCAGCAAACATACTCTCCCAGCAACCGTTGCCCAATCTGTGGAATAAACGGAACGGAACATTGCGTTTGGGTCCATGACCACAACCGTAGCACCTTCTATTATTCTCCGTTTCAACCATGGAACGTAGTAGACCGACTAAACAAAACGAAGTTGCAAAATAATACGACACCACACAGAGATACCAAATGTTACTCTTTAAGTGTCGCTTCAACGATTTCAGGAATATCGGTCACAAGTGACACTTTCATTTAGTACATAACTTGCCGAGTGAAAAGGTGTCGTCTATGTATTATGAGAAGAATTTTAGTGTATTCATTTTCATGCATTGTGTGTCTTCGTAATTAGAATTAACAATATGCTGTTCTTTGGGGGGTGGGGAGAAGTGTTTTGAAACTTTTGTTGATGGTAATAGGAGGAAATTGTTTGTTGTAAGCTATAATGAGAACAAGGTGTTATTTTCTTTTAAAATAGGAGGAGCTTTGTTGATAACACCAATTTAACACAATTCTTTAAATGTTTTCCGTTTATTTGAAATAACGTTTTTTCAGGGTAGTAAAAATAATGTTTGATAAATAATACTCTCTTTGTTAGCATTATTTTATTTATTTTAAAAATATTTCCTTTTAATTATGAAATGACTGCTTTTTATATACTCTTCCTTCTTTTAAAACATAGTAAATAAATATTGATGTGTTATTCCTATAAAATAATGAAGGCATTATACAATATTTGTGTTGAAAAAATATTTGAATCAATTTAATTGAAAAATTATGAAAGAAATACTAATATTTGTTTAATTATATCGAGCACACTAGTTCCAAATAACTTTTAATGAAGCATCTGAAAAATGTTTGAGAAACTGGAGGAGAGAAAATATAAGTATTTTAAGGAAACTTTTTTATTACTAAAAGTTTAATTGCTTTATATATATTTTTGGAAATATTGGAGCCTAATTTTCTTTAGCTTGCAAGAAATATGGCAAAAAAAAAAAATGCATCAAGAGTGAAAAAAAAACAATCATGTTGCTTTTTATCTCTTTTATTTGCCTATCAAGTTATAATTTCATTTGCAATAAAGGCTTAGTATCAATTCCATCTCTCTCTCTAACAAAAATCTAATTATTTTTTCACTTTATTTAAAATTTGTCTTAAAGTTTTAGTTCTGGAATTTTATGAACATTTTCAAATTCGTCTTGCATAAGTTGATTTATCGAGGAAATTATTCAATACATTAGAGTCCCGAAAACTCGGCACTGTATAACCCGCAGTCCGGATAACTCGCCCACATCCTTACAGGTCGAAAAAGCCCTACGTGTGCAGATCCGTTCATGGGTGAAGCACAGAAGACACCAGGACATAACGCATTTCTTTAAAAAGAGTAGCCATTTTTTCTACACAGTCAACTTCTTAATTTTCATTATAGACAGTTTTATGCCTTCATAAAGCATTTTTCTGGGGTGTGTCTGTTTATGTAAATTACTGTATACTATGTCTTCATTAATTTTCATTTTATTTAATAAATGCTCTCTGTCTTCATAAAGTACATATTAGTAAAATTCCTTTATTTAAGGATATTTGGATAATTTATTTTCTGTAGTATTCTCAAGCAAACAATACATACAAGTGCAGTAAAATATTTTCTAAGGAAACACTCGTAATTATCCTTCTTTTAAAACCCATTCTCGATAACCCGTCAATTTTACAAACTCAGTCACCCTTCAATTCACATTACGCCAAGTTTTGGAGACTACTGTATTTTCAAATGAGATGAATCAATACAAGATAAAATCTTATTGAAAAATGCAAAATTCATAATTGACACACACATGAGCTCAATATCTCTTTCTTTTCCTTAATCGCTTTTCGTCTTGTAGTGATCACTAAGATAATGGGTCAAAATCCTTGAATAGAATAAATAATTTATTAAAATTTGCTATTATAAATGTTGCATTTTAATACAGCAAAAAAGAAAAGGAATTTTAAATCTTTACTTATGCTGTAATTTTAAAACAATTATATCACAAAGAAAGTGATAATGGGGTATTTATTGATAGTAAAATTTTGATTTATCAATTACTTTTAGAACAGTTAAATAATGCTTCGAAATTTAGAATGGTTTAAATGGAGTATGTAATGGTTTAATATAACTATACACACACACACACATGATAGTAACATTATTTAAAAAAATGCTTTCTAAGTTTCGAAGAAAAAATTATAGTACATGATTTAAAGCAGAAAAATACGTGAGTAATTATTAAAAAAATCGTGTAGCAAACAATATTTCAGGAAAAAATTCGCATTTTTATTCTGTTTATTTTATAAAACTTCAGTTTAAAAAAACCTAACCAATTCACATTTCAGTTCTTGAACGTATGCCAGATGATAATAGCTTCATACATAGAATTTTTTTAAGAAATGGAACAATATGTCAGATGTGTTTTTTATGCTTCTATCTTTTTATACTATCGGCTATCTTCTTTTATCAAAAGAATACTATGAATAGAGACAAATCGAGAGAAAGTTATGATTGCACATTTGGGGAACAATTTTCCTTACAAACACTAGGTTAGAAAGCGAATTAGGACTGAAGACCTATCATTTCACCATTATTATCACCTCTATTATTAGTTCCGCATGATCACTTCCACTACTCCAAGTCCACTTGAAGCTCACAGACACAATAAACAGACACGTAGAGTTAACTGTAAGCCATTCTACCAGTATGATTGAGTGACAGCAATAGCATCTGGATTGCGATCTTTGCCCCAAAGGAACTGGACTGTATAATATTACAGCACCTGGCGAACAATGCTATCAGTATGTTCGCACGCCAATTTGCATCTTCAGTTTGAGAGAATAGCTTGAAATGGACTAAAATGTTTGTGCTCAATTATTCTGTATCATTTTGTAGTTGGATTTTTCTGCGACTTTTATTTTTACTTGTCTTTGTAATAGTTTCATAAACGGTCTAGATCAAGAGTAAGAGAAAATATTATTATGCAAATTTTAGTATTAAGTGGATCAGACATCAATGTTGCTTTGTGTGGGTATTGTAAAAGAAATGGAGCGGAGAAAATAATAGGCTCTTAATATTCAAATTAACCTGTAATGTGCTATCTTCCGATTTTGCTTTGTAGCGACTTAACATGAGAAGAATAAAAATTTTATCAGCAACAGGAAATATGTCTCTTAATAAAATATTAATAACCTTTTTGTTATGAATATTATACTGAACTTTTTTTCCCTGAAGTTTGAGTTAAAATCGTAAATATTGATATTTATTTTGTTTTTATATGCAAATTTTATTGTTCTTATTGTAGATTATAAATTTAAACCATTCAACGCTTACTTTGAACATTTATTAAATATCAGTTCTCAGCCATTTTTTCTTAATATTTTGACTTGGAAATGCTTTATAGACGTGTTAAGAAGCGTTGAAAAACTTCACTATCACTCAATTTTTTTTAATTACTATAAAAAGTGTGTCACCTCACTTATATTTCCATGATGATGCTGTAAGAATTGATAAATTAAAATATTTTGGATAGTATATTTTGTAATAAATTAATGCATTCAAGACAATTGCACTGGTGATGAAATTATTTAAATACACATGAAATATATTCCATTTAATTATACATGTATTTTATATATGTTTACTTTTATATGCACTAAGCACATATTTCTTAAGTTTTTTACACGTTTACTTTTTGTTAACTATTTTCAGTGACCCACACACAAAATTTTTTTTTGAAATATCAAAACTTGGTAATGTATTTAATAAAGTTCATAAACTTGACTTAATTCTAAATTATGATGCATGAATTCACACGCTTTGTAAATTTTTTATTGTTTGAAAGGAAGGGCATTGTTTTGTTTTTATCAATACGTTACCTTTCGGTTATCATGAAACAAAGTTACTTTAATTAATTAAGTTTAAGTCATCAATAAAAATTTTGTAAAACTTTTCTGGACTAACTGTTAACTGTTTATGAACATAGAAGGAATTTATTTTCTAGCCTTAATAAGAGAGAGACATGACCCTTAATGATAAAAACTAAAAATTTTAATTTTGCTTGGAATTTATAAGTCGTTTATTTTTACTCAAAATCATTTTTACGTCGGTGTCCTTTAAGTTCTAGTTTTAATTAAATGGTTTGAATAATATTAATTGCAAATTAAAATGTATTATTACTAATGTCAATAACAAAATACATAAGTTCATAAAATAATTTGTTGCTTCATTACCTAACACTAACATTTAAAATGATTCAATTGTTAATGAATCCTGTTAAAAATCATAACGACTTATTCTACTTAAGGCAATTTATTCTTCATATTTGCTAATTTAAGACCCAGAGTAATTTCAAATTGAACTTACTTTAAAAAACTTCTAAATTATATATTTTTGAAAGTACATTTTAGTTTTTTATACAAAATTTTAGAAACTTCAAATGCGCTTGTTGTTGACGGCACGTAAATCATATTCAGAAAGAAAAAAACATTAGCATGAATATTATAATATCATCTCAATAAGTAATGTTTTTCTTTAAAAAACTGCTTATATAAAAAAGAATTTTTAAGGTGCTTCCATGAATTGAATTCTATTTTTCTACACTTTACACACACAATCCATTCTATTCAATTCTTTAAGGTAATTCCCTCATCTCATAAGAAATAAAAAATTTAATTTCTAGAAACCAAAAGAAAAAAAAAGTGGTCATTCTTTAGAATTCTAAAGTAGGTTATTACATCATTTTTCCCCAGAGGTTTAAAATTATATGCACATTTAAGTCATTTAGGACATTTATAAGGTGGGAGGTAAGAGTGTCGGGAAAATAGCATATAGTTTGCCCTAATTTCTCACATATCCATCAAAAAACTAGACAGATTAGTGGAGTCTTCAAAATCTGATAGGAATGAAAGTTTTTGTATTTGATCTATAAATACATCTTCTGGAAATAAAATCAAAAGCTTTTAAAAGATGATTTAGAAAACCAAACGAATAACAATGCATTCATATTTTCAAACAGATAAAGTTAATTTTAGTTTAAAGTTCACGTGTCATATGTATTAAAATTTTTTTAACTTTTGACAAGTGCTGTTGTATTTCGATATAGAATGATAATTTTATATTTCGTCTTCGTCAGACTTTTAGGGCATTTAAAAAGT
Organism: Trichonephila clavipes; assembly: GCA_019973935.1. NCBI lineage: Eukaryota > Metazoa > Arthropoda > Arachnida > Araneae > Nephilidae > Trichonephila > Trichonephila clavipes. Next base: position 74,751 of record BMAU01000317.1, on the reverse strand, counting down.
TCCAATCTATGTTTTTGATTCTTTTCAAAGACCAGTTCTGAACAATATGAAATCGGTACAGAAAGGGAAATGGTTCGTCGTTTAGATGAATTCTGAGTTAATACATCAAATTTTTTATTTTACCAATCAAATATTGGTTTTATTTCTGCTCCGAGCAGTTAATATTTTAGCATTATTACTAGGGATGGCAATACCGGTATACCGGGATAACGAATACCGGTATTTTGAGCCATTTCTACAATTTTGTAATACCAGTATTTACAAGCTTAAATACCGTTTTTCGGTATTTACTAAAAGCTTTTTAAACTGTCTCCACTATATGTTCAGGTATTGCCAACATAATTATAAGGATTTTAGAAAGAAAATGAAAAAGAAGAAAAGAGACTAAACAATTCAAATTTGATCAAGTTTTTAGTAAATTTTCTTAAAGTTTTTTACCCACAAACCTATCTACGTTCAGAAGAATTCAGTACAGTTATCGAAGATGATGACCCTAATTTCGATAGTGAAAATGAATTATCTCTTGAAGAAAAATTAGAATTAACGATAGTTAAAAAATTTCAGCACACCAAAATACAATACAGAAATCAGCTATTTCCAAAACCATCCGAAGAGAAATCGATTTATTTGAAGATGAGGGATTTAGAGGTAAATACTTGGAAAAAGTATATCGTGCATTGCTAATAACAGTACCACCAACTAGGGTAGATGCCGCAAGAGCGTTTTTGACAACCGGTAATTTTTGTACAAAATTACGTTCCATGCCAAATGATAGTACAATTGAAGCATTATATTTTTTAAGGTCAATTTCAAAAACTTGTGATAGTACCACAGATAGAATAGTGATATTTACACTTTTTTGTGATTTAAATAAATAAGATGTTTTTTTACTTTTTGTGATTCTTTATATACTGTTATAATTTATAAGTTACAAATTATTTTTTATGATATTTACACTCTCTAATAAAACTGACAAATAAAACAAAGAAACATAAACACACTTGTGTTTCCTTTCCTTTTCTAAAATTTCTACTATGGGTATTAAAACCGGTATCACGGTATTAAGATCTAAAAAATACCGAATACCGGTGTTGAGCTTTTGGTCCGATATTGCAATCCCTAATTATTACCATTCAACAAAATTTTAGTATCCACAGTGGAGAGGAAATTTGTAAATTAAACGTGCGTGTGAAAAGTGTAAAAGTCGAATATGTAAATATTTCGTTTCACATGTTGCATGTATCTCATGGGATGTGTTTTTTTTTTAATTTTAATGTTTTCATTTAATTTCATTTTTTACAACTTATGGTTTTTCTCGTTTTGTGCCACTTTGATTTTTCAATTATTTTTTGGAAAATTAACACATCATCACTCTTTTTTAGATTTTATTCTTAACATGAGCAAATGAGTAGAAAAATGAATAATTTTGAACATAATGTTAAAGAACTAAAAGCGATTCTGTTTGAAGAAGGTGAAAATGATTACGTGAAAACCAGTGGCTCACACATATATTTTTCAATTGGGGGGTAGGGTCAAAAGTCCACCATTGTCATATCATACCTCAATACGTCGCCAACCATATTCTTTTTATTTTGTCAATTTTGGGAACAAAAAACAGTATAAAATAAATTACTGAAGTAATAGTTAGCATTAATTAATAAATTGTTCATAACAAATTCTTGATTAAATTTTGTGTACCATGTACATAGGATTATCATCAATAAAAAAAATGAGGTCTCTGAGGGGAGGGTTCGAATTCAGGGACCCCACCCTTGTGTGCGCCACGGGTGGAAACTGATAATGAGCATGTGAACCAAACGATTTCGATAACTCTGAAACTGTATGACACGTTCATCTTATTCCAATCGAATAACTAAAACTTCCTGCAATAAACGGTGATAATTGAAAGCTGTTCCATCTGGGTAAATATTACTTGCGAAGTAATTAACCAAAAACTGTGCCCAGAATGGAAAAGATTGATTGACTGATTGATTGATTGAAAGGTTGAAGGGGATATAGAGCAACACAGGCTAATGGAAAAGATAGCTCTTATTGAAAAAACTGTTCTTTTATTTGTTGTTTATTTCATAATTTATTTATTTAAATAAATATCAATAATAATAATGTTACTTTTTAGTTTGTTCATTATATTTGTAGATTGTAAGAACAGTTATATATATATATATATATATTGATTACAAGAATAAATAAATAAATATATATTATCTTACTTCTTTATCTTTAATTAAATTTTTAAACAACACTGAAATGTAAAATATCATTTTAATGCTGAGATGAATTTTGCATGCACGCGACGACGCGTTTAAAATTTTGTCGTTGAATCGACGAAGCATTAGAGATACTTTTCCAGATTTAACCAAACTGTATTGTATTTTACTATAAATTTGTTATAATATTGGTTATTGCTTGAAATGTTTAATTCGCAAATAAAAAAAATAAAAACCGGGAAATTATTTTTAACACTATAAAACAACTTAATAGTGCTCAAAATATATATTCCTCAAAGAAAAAAAAGGAACTAAGTTATGGGCCTAATACATAATTCAAATGAAATATGTTTTATAGATCAGATATATTATCTACTATAACGCGTTGTTTTTCATATACTTATAGAATTTAACTGACAAAGTGATGAAGGCAAGCTAATGAACATAGGTAACGGTCTCATGGTTGGCGTGTCATGAATTCGAGATTAATACCACTGAAGACTCACCGTGTAGAGGAGTTGATGTACATTAAATGTGTCACGGCTCAAAGTTCTTCCATTGGTGTGATGGGGAATTTCACAGAGCTGGTGCCCGCTCAAAGATCCTTGTCATTTAACCCTGTACTCAAAAATTAAGCGGTCCGTCACCCATAACCCTCGCATTACTCTATAGTGCGACGTAAATAAACGCTTACTCGACTGTTAAAATTATAAATTGGTCAGCAAATCTTCAGTTGTTGATGTAGATTCTAATGCCACCTGTCTTACGCAGTCAGATCGAGAACCACGAAATTCATCGTGGTAAGGGGCTATATGTACGCCTGTCGTTGTCCTTGGCCATCATACAGGTGACAGTACGATTTAGCTCAGAGAAATTCCCGGAGGGATGATAGATGGTGACACCACCTCCACAATTTTGGCATGAAACTGAAAGGGAGGGAAACATTCTTCTGTCCACTGCACTCATGATTCAGCCCACGAGACTTTCGGACCCTCTGATTTATATATAACGAGCACGTACTCCCTGTGTACTCGGAAAGTATTTAGTGGCATCGAACCCAGGTTTTCCGGTCTGGAGTCCGATACTCTAACCACTAGGCTACCCACGGCCTTTCAGCAACTTCTTTCCACCAGAAGCGCTTTTAAAAAGCTCTGTGAATTTGCTGTATCTGTAGTCCTTCATAACCTCAAAGGATTTTTTCATTCCTTTGTAATGTGTGATTAATACTTCTGTGAACCCCGTGTGATACTTTGTGGTGCACGGGGATTTTACAAATATTTTCAATAGAAAAAAACTAAAGAAAAATGTTAAAATACGCGTTCTTAAGAATGCTATCTTTAAATTTTGTGCAAAGAATTTCGCAATCATTACGAATCTCTTCAAAATATTTTTCTCACTTCAAAATATTTTAAGAGCTTAAATACATCCATTTTTGTTCTGGGCTGCATCCTTTTTTTAAAAAAACCATTTTAAGAAAAATTAATGCAGAAACCCTCTTTAAAAGTGCAGGTTTATGCATTGGGCAATTGGAGAGGGCGCCCAGGGGCCCGAAAGAGCTGGACTTAACCGGATCTAAGAGCCCCTCCTTGGACCCTTCTGCGCTAAGGGGGCTTGTAGATCTTCTGCACTCAGGGTCCGAAATGAGTTTAAACCATCACTGCTCTGTGGGATGGTTTTTCCATCTTGCATCTTATACCCAATTTTCAATCATTTTTGTCCCCGCTGTTAAATATATTACATATTAAAACATTCTTTTAAACTGATACGCAGCTTTATAATTCACAAAATGAAAATCCAATAATGCGTGTGCAAATGCACTTATTAAAAATGCTCACGAAATAACTTCTTCAAAAATAAAGCTATCGACTAAGCACTTCAATTCACCACACTATAATCTTCCTTTAACAGGTAAAACTGAATAACTGTCTTCAAATAAATAACTGACTCAATTAAGGCGTTAGATATCTTATTATATTAACCTCGGTGCTCTTTGAGTCAAATTTCACATACTCGTCATTTGTCCCTGACAGAATCAATTCAATCTCTCATGAAAAAAAGGCGGAAACTTCATGGTCCGCAGAAGGCATCATTTCCAGAATACTAAGTCACTGCTTATTTACACGCCTTTTCTTGTTTATTGTTCTCACAGGACTCCAAACTCTCTCTAGAGATGTCATCAGATGCAAACAAATAAACAAAATGGCTTTCTTAAGGTAGCAGAAGGCGCACAATTCGAAATCTTAAGGTCGTGTATAAAAGAAAAACCAGAAAAAAAAAGAATGCCTTCCTTACTGATAACTTTCTCATTTTCGTTTTATAGAAAAAAGCGTAGGTGGTATTTTCAAGGATTTTGTTGAAATAACAATGCGGAAGGGCTTCTTGGTTAGAAACAATTATGCTTTTCAGTGGGAACTTCTTTTTCCGTTGAGAAATACCCCCCTCCCCCTTTACAACATGGAATGAAATTTGTTCTGGGAAAGTAGCCATTATTTCAAGGATAAGGGATATGTTTCATTCAGGTATGCTATTGTGAGAGAAAATTATTAGGTTACAGTGACTACGTGCTGCTGAAAAAGACTCTATACGATGTTTCTTGAAATTTTAAAATTATAATTATTAGTTAATAGAGGTTTAACAAGAAAATTTAGAAGAATATAAACTTGAGGAGTTTAATTTCATTTGTCGATAAATAAAGTAAATATTCATTTTAAAGAAAAGACATTTTAAAATAAATAAAAAATAAAAATCCACTTATTTGGGGGATTTTTAATCATTAACGCAAAGTGTTTATAAAATGGGAAATAAACTATAAACAGGAAGCAAGCTATTTTATTTTTTATTGTGAGCATATTTTGAAAATATAATTGAGAAATAGCTATTATTTGTGTAAAATTTGGAGTCAACGCTTATCTAATGGGATTCTAAATGAAAATTAATGTAGCATTGTTTGATTTCTTATTAGCTATAAATATAATGAAGAAAATTCTAAATTAATTGTCAATAAACACATTGATACAAAACCCTTTCGTCGAACATTAATACTAAACTTACCGGTCTGTAAAATACCATTCATTATTTTTTATACAACTCATAACTTTTGTATTCTAAAGTAGAAGATTATTAAGCTACACTGCTGGACAATTGCTAAGGACGGATAATACTATCAGCCATAGCAACCACAAAATGAAAGGAAGCAAAATGTGGAAAATTAGAATAAGTGCGGGATATTAGTAAGAAGAAGTATGAGTATGCAAATTTTTTTTCCACGTCTGTTCATCACGTGATAGCGTTCATAAGAGCTTTAAAGGTTTTGACGCGTGTGGACAGTTGTTGTTTCAAGTCAAAGTTTTACAGGAAAGATTTAATAGACGAACTTAAAATTTTTGGCATGTCTTCCCGACATCACATAGATGATTTTATACGTGGCCGAATTATTGGAAAGATCGAAGAAGGGCGAAAAATAACAGATGTTGCCAGGGAGTTCGACATCGCTCACAGCGTTGTTTCACGGCTGTGGAAGTCATTTAAAACTACTGGAATGTGTAGTAGACGGCACGGGGGAGGTCGTGTTAGAAGTACGACGCCTGCAGAAGACAGATATATCGTCCTATCAGCAAAAAGGAACAGGCGCACCACAGCTCAGCAGGTGGCAAATCAGTTTCTTGCTGCCTCAGGAAAGCAGATCTCCCGAAAAACTGTTGCCAGACGTTTGAGGGGGAGGAGGACTATACGCACGCAGACCTGTTGTGTGTGTCCCATTGACCAGACAGCACCGTACTGCCCGTTTGCAATGGTGTCGTGAGCATCACAATTGGACTGAACAGGACTGGGCATGCGTACTATTCTCAGATGAGAGTAGGTTCAGTCTGTCATCGGATTGTAGACGCCAACTGATCTGGCGCGAGAGTGGTACTGTTTATCGTCCAGAAAATATCCAGGAAAAGGACCGATATCCGACATGCAGTATCATGGTGTGGGCCGGCATCATGATCAATGGCCGCACGCGCCTACATGTGGTTGCGAATGGGACTATGACGGGCCAATGATACATTGATGAAGTTCTACTTCCTCATGTTCGTCTTTTCCGTGGTGCTGTCGGTGATAAATTTGTTTTTATGGACGACAACGCAACATGTCATCGAACACTCGCTGTTCAGGAGTGTCTAGACAGCGAGGGTATTCAACGTCTCGTATGACCAGCGCGTTCTCCAGATCTAAACCCCATTGAAAATGTGTGGGATGCTTTGGGGAGGCATGTTGCTGGTCGAAACAATCCTCCGACAAACAAGAACACCCTCATCCGTGCACTCACAGAGGAATGGGATAAATTGGCTCAACAGCTGCTGGATAATGTTGTGCAAAGTATGGTACGACGTGTGAATGTTGCATCACACTCCACGGTGGACATATCCCGTACTGATACCTTTCTTTAAGGTGCCTGCTGACTTTTAGATGCATTGTTCCATTTCTCCGTACGCAGATCAAATGAACATTTTTTTTTCAGACGTTTCACAGCTTTTGTACTTTCCAGAACAATAAATATTCTTTATTCTAATGTCTGAACAGTGTGGCAACTATATTTTATCCTACTAGGCCTCATGTCTCGCTTAATGTTATACTACATAGCAATTTGTGATCCGTCCTTAGCAATTGTCCAGCAGTGTATTTTATGCATTGTACTATGCTTGCAATATACCATATAAATTTCAACATAGGAATAATAGCAATGAACTAATTAATATTCCAACATTGCAAATGATGTTTACGTAATTACATACAAACTGTAAATAAAAAGATTGTAGGAGATTATACAATACTAAATTGAATTGAATAAAGTAAACTACAACTACAAATTGAATCTTTTAAATGTGTGCTTTACTCTTAAATCTATAGTCAGTTTTTTCCAGTACTGTTTATCAGCATTTTTTTTAATCTTTTACAAAATACTTCGAGGTATCAAAAAACTCTGAAATCCCAAAAGTTCTTGGAAAGAACAAAAATCACTTTAAATAAATCATACTCATACATTTTAACTTGTACAGTAAAATAATAATAAAAGAAAGCATTAATATAATAAAGTAAAATAATAATAAAGAAAAGCATTGCCTTACACAAAGATTTATTATCAATCAATGGAACTAAATACTCAACTTTCCAGGAAGCTACAAGAGCTGCAGGTTTATCAAAATCTGAGGACTTTATCAATGAAGTGTTGGACGCGATTCAGCTTTAGAGATGAATTTAACTGAAGAGGAGCGCCAAGAACGAATTTTGTGACATAAAGAACAAATAAACATGTAAAATACAGTTTTACAATTTGAGCAATGAGTATGAACATTTGTATAATTTGTACAATGGTGTCAGGCGGACAAGGGTACCCACCCTCCTAGTTCTTTATAAAATAAAGAAATATGAAGAATTACTGAAACGTTATGATATAGAATACGATCTGGGTATAAAACACAGAGCTGGGGAACCTTTTTATTATTAGAAGCCACATGTAAATTAATTAGTAATAAAGGAAGTCGCTTAGGTAAATGGGTCTATATATGCAACTTTTATGAAACTATTATAATTTTTTGTAGACTTAACAATTTTGTGCATTTATAGAAATATTATTAAAAAATTTTTCCTTATTTATTTAATATTTGGCATAAAAAGTTACAAGAAAAATGTTTTTATGTTCATGTAAAGGTAAAAACTTGTTATAACATCAATCATTGATTTTTTTTGGTAGTATTACTAAATTCATAGATATTAACTTTTTATATTTCACTGTAGGTATTTTCATTTATGTAAGCGTATGTGTATATATAAAGGGTGTTTTTTTAGAGGTATAGAACTTTAAATTGCAATAAAACAACGATGTATTATTCGATTGACATGAATTTCTTTTATTCGGAAGATAATCTTGTGGCATTACACTTTAAATATGATTTCTGGCATAGGACTGCCACGGCTGGCTCGGATGTAGTCCAATCTGGACGTCCAATTTTCGATGACTTTTTCCAACATTTGTGGCCGTATATCGGCAATAACACGGCGAATGTTGTCTTCCAAATGGTCAAGCGTTTGTGGCTTATCCGCATAGACCAATGACTTTACATAGCCCCACAGAAAATAGTCTAGCGGTGTTAAATCACAAGATCTTGGAGGCCAATTCACAGGTTCAAAACGTGAAATTAGGCGGTCACCAAACGTGTCTTTCAATAAATCGATTGTGGCACGAGCTGTGTGTGACATGTTACGCCTTCTTGTTGGAACCGCAGCTCCTGGACATCATGATTGTTCAATTCAGGAATGAAAAAGTTAGTAATCATGGCTCTATACCGATCACCATTGACTGTAACGTTGTGGCCTTCATCGTTTTTGAAGAAGTACGGAAAAATGATTCCACCAGCCATAAAGCGCACCAAACAGTCAGTTTTTCTGGATGTAACGGTGTTACGACATACACTTGAGCATTAGCTTCACTCCAAATGCGGCAGTTTTGTTTGTTGACGTAGCCATTCAACCAGAAGTGCGCTTCATCGCTAAACAAAATTCACTTATGAAAATCTGGAACAACGGCAATCTCGTTTTGGGCCCATTCGACGAATCTACGCCTTGCTTGATCATATTTAAAATGTAATGCCACAAGATTATCTTTCGAATAAAAAAAATTCATGTCAATCGAATAATACATCGTTGTTTTATTGCAATTTAAAGTTCTATACCTCTAAAAAAACACCCTATATATGTATGGATCAAGCTTCATAACGCCAAGCCTTAATTGATTCTTTAAATGAGCATGTCTGGTAGTGTTGCCATGTTGCACTAGATGGCGTTCTAACATTTGAAATGTTCAATTGCCTATTCCCATAAGTAATCATTGAAACATACATACATTCATGCCATTCTTTATTTAATTCCATTTATTTGCAAACTGTTGTTATATATATATACTTATATAAATATTAGTTAATAAAAGTTCTTGCTTTTACGAAGGCCGCACAAGAAACTCACGGAGGACACATGCGGCCTCAAAGCAGGGGGTTCCTCTCCTCTAGTATAAAATAACTGCTGAACAGTCTTTCACTGATCGAATTTTATGTCAAGTACTTACAGAAGATCCAAATATTGCCTTTTATAAATTTAGAACATTATTTTTTGCCACAATACAAGCAAAGGATTGAGCTCACTTATTTAAAATTAAGATATGTATCTTTTGGTGAAGGTAACCGATACGAGGGATATGATTTTAGACACAATGTCATGAACTCGAATAATTTCACTCTATTTCTGTCTCATCCTTATTTAGTGCAACGCTGATGAGATATGCCTCTAAAGGTCAAGTTTTTCGTAAGCTTTCTTCTTTAGGAAGAAAATGCTTTAAATAGTTGCCCGGATTATTATCACGTTTACAGCATTTTTAAAGAAGGATAAAACGTGTTTTTGGAGTTTTCTTTTATGGTTGGGATGTAATTTGAAAAGTTTAATCAAAAATTCTATTTTGGGATTCAATTTTCTTTTCATTAGATGATTTGTAATTTATGATGAAGAGGATTTCTTCTTCAATGGACCTTATCTTGAAGGAAATTAAACGTGAAAATGAGTAATAAAAAAAGGAAAATTGCGTTTGGAGGGCAGTGTTGAATAATGAAAATGTAATAAGTTTTTTTTAAAAAACAAATAATAAGAGAAAAGGGAGGATATTATATTCGTTAAAGTTAATTTTTAATATTGAGAGACAATATATCTCAACACTAAAAATTTAGATCATGCATACAAAAATAGAATCATTAAGCGAAGTTTTATTATTAAAGATATTTATACTCTATTATCATTTTCAAATTTTTCCCCCATATTTTAAATTTATAGTATTATAAATAACTATTTCCAAAAACTGCTGTAAGTTTAAACAATATGTAAAAAAAAATCAGTTCTTCAGAAATTATCAATGTTTTAATAACCCTAAAAATTTAATTTCATTTTTAATTGAATATTTTTCTCTAAATTAAATCTGTATTTTCTATGCCGAGAGATAATTTTAAAATAGACCTTTTCTTTTCAAAATATATTCAAAGTTCACTGAACATCAGATCGTATTTGAGGTGAACAAAGAAAAATGTTCCCAATTTCATATATTCATATAGACTAATTTCAAAATACATATTTGGATGATATATTTTTTTATTTTCTCAAAGTTGAATACACTTTTTAGTCTTTTTAATGCCTAATTTTCATCTCACCAGCTATATATTATTAACTTATTTATAAGTCTGTCATTCCGCAAGTCTTAGCTATTAATTTTACTAAATGTTATTTGTTTTTTACGTTTATGACATGTTTTCCGCATGCAGACACAACTATTTGGAAGAATTATTGCTGTATTTATTTACAAAAAATGTATACGGTTTTCTGAAGCAAAATTTTCACTATTTTTCTGAAGTTAACGATAAACTATATGATATCATTGTTGAGTGACATGAGTCTAAACTGTATTTATTGTTATTTCTCAGTATATGGTCTTTCAACTCTGTGTATAGTTTTTCATAAAGCAAATAATAAATAGTATCATAGATTGTTATTGAGATAAAACATGGAAGTAGACTTATACACCGCGAATATTTCTCTCATTTTGAAAAATGACTATATATACAGAGTGCTTTTTTTCCAGGTATAGAAGTTTAAGTTGGCATTACTTTCCAAGATGGCGACCTATTTAACAGCTGTCAAGTGATTTATTCTCAGTTTGGTTTGGCAATTCATCATGAATAGACTCACGCCTGAACAACGCTTTCAAATTGTGCAATTTTATTTCGAAAATAATGGTCGATTTTCATAAGCGAATTTTGTTTAGCGATGAAGCGCACTTCTGGTTGAATGGCTACGTCAACAAACAAAACTGCCGCATTTGGAGTGAAGCTAATCCACAAGTGTATGTCGAAACACCGTTACATCCAGAAAAACTGACTGTTTGGTGCGCTTTATGGGCTGGTGGAATCCTTCTACTCAAAAACGATGAAGGCCACAACGTTACAGTCAATGGTGATCGGTATAGAGCCATGATTACTAACTTTTTCATTCCTGAATTGAACAATCATGATGTCCAGGAGCTGTGGTTCCAACAAGACGGCGCAACATGTCACACAGCTCGTGCCACAATCGATTTATTGAAAGACACGTTTGGTGACCGCCTAATTTCGCGTTTTGAACCTGTGAATTGGCCTCCAAGATCTTGTGATTTAACACCGCTAGACTATTTTCTGTGGGGCTATGTAAAGTCATTGGTCTATGCGGATAAGCCACAAACGCTTGACCATTTGGAAGACAACATTCGCCGTATTATTGCCGATATACGGCCACAAATGTTGGAAAAAGTCATCGAAAATTGGATGTCCAGATTGGACTACATCCGAGCCAGCCGTGGCAGTCATATGCCAGAAATCATATTTAAAATGTAATGCCACAAGATTATCTTCCGAATAAAAAAAATTCATGTCGATCGAATAATACATCGTTGTTTTATTGCAATTTAAAGTTCTATACCTCTCAAAAAAACACCCGTTACTTTTTGTTGGACATTTTTATCATTTCTTGTGATACTTATGTATATCGCCAGAAAAAAATTATTTATAATTATTTATTTTACTTCTTCCCTTTAAATAAATATTTTGACAATGGTGGCTGAAAAGTTCATGGATATGAATTTTGCTGTCATAACGCATCTTATATTTCAAATAGTTTTACAAGACTCTAAAGAAATTAATTTATTGTTTTTAACATTGACTGCACATCATAGATAGCACTTTTAATTCGTATATTAATTTCCATTTAGATCCCCCTTGATTAAACAGAAATATATATAACTCACTATTAACTACCCGCTTCGCTGGGTATTTAATAATGTTTTGGACTATGTATATATACTGCTTTAAGTTAAAGCAGTCCGTTTTAAGATACCTTCTACTCAACAAAAGAAACATGTTCGCCAAAATTAAAGCCTGTGTTCTTATAGTTCAAAAAGGGAAATTTTTATTTACAATGACCTCGAACACCTCCCCTCCTCCTTGGGAGGTATCTTTCCTCAAAACCCGCCCTTAGTGTATTCCTGTTCAACGAAGGAAACGTGCTTGTCAAATTTAAAGTCGGTAAACCTAATAGTTCGAAAACGGGAATTTTTGTCCTTAACTTACCTCCAATTTCCTTTGGAGTTGATTTACCGTCCGTTCTTAGCGGATCAGTACATGGCAGAAGAGACATACCTGCCAAGTCTGCATGTCAAATAGTTCAGGAGATCTCGTAATCAAAGAGTTAGTGAACCACTTTTCTCATAGATGTATAAAAATAATGCTATTTATATTTTTGTTCATCATATTTTTGTAAGTTGTTGGAATTTTAGTAATATATTTAAACTTGAAATCCTCAAATAGGTGTCTTTTTTATTTAGTATAGCCTTAGTAAACATGTTAATGGCCGTGAGTTTTATGAATGACGATATTCGATCACAGGTTAGTCTAGATTTTCATTAAAGATAATAAAGAGGGTATACGAAAAATAATGGTGGACTTCTACTAGTAAAAAACAAGAAATTAAAGCTCTTACATGGCGCGACGTAAAGTTAGAGTGTTTTAACAATCCCTATATTTGTCTCATCGCTTGATTGTTGTTCCGAATGTGATGAGGTCTGTAGCTATTAACCTTCTAATAACTTTACAATAACAATGATTCAAATAATTACAGAATTCTAAAAAGCTGCTAAATCAATTTAAATCTGCTAAATAGTTTCCCATCCGGTATAGTGGTTTGCGAAGCTGACTGCTGCGCCGTAGGGAATGGGTCCGAATCTCAGAGAAGAAATGGATGGTTGTAAATGTGTATAATGTCTTTGCGGTATGGGGGTACTCTAAAATAGCCATCGAGCCGCAAGTCCTTTCGTGAGGTTTGATGGAGGGGGAGAGAGGTGGGAGGCCTCTGACCACCCCCATGTGTCGTCCCTCAAAATTGGGATCGAAACGAGCCAAATCGTTCTGTCACCTGTATGGTGCTCAAAGCTACGGCTAATGACAGACATCATTTAGCCCTTTGCCATGATGAATTTCGTGGGTCTTGATCTGACCTTTGCCGATCAGGTGGCATCAGTAACAACAACAACAAACCTGTTAAATAAAAATTTCAAAACATCACCTTTTTTACTTAAAATTAAACCCTACCAGAGAAATATTCAGTTTTTTTTTTCCTTTCTCGCTCTCGATTTGTATTTAGTTGAAATAATTATTAGAACGATTCTTTGCTCTTTGTAAATAATGAAATAATTTTCATTATTTTTGCAAAAAAGTATTTTATTTATCAGAATAGAGAAATATACAACTGTATGCTTTACATCTGGAATAACATTTTTTAACATGCATAGAAGTAAGTAACTTATCAGTTTATGTAGAACATTTCATAAACAGTTTTTTCTTCATTCACGAAAGAAGCCTTAATTTGGCAAAAGATTAAAACGTTACATGTCCTCAGTTAACTATGCATTTTACTTAATGGGAACAATATTCATGAACTGAAGAAGATAAGAGCAAATATTCACGACTTCATTCACGGGCTTTTGTTTTTCAATCCTTTTCAGGTCATTACCCATTAAAATAAAATAAGTATTGAACTTCTTCATAAAAATATTCTCAATCTTTAATTTTTTATTTAGAAATTATAACCGTAAACACACACGTATGCTTTTTATCGAAAAACATAAAAAGAGAAGCTTATTTTTCGATACTAATATATTACGTTTGCAATCGTTAAATATATATATGCCTACATTTCCTAAGTCCTAAAGACATCATCACAAAAAGTGAAATGAAAGATATGTATTAAAACACAAAAAGGATTTCAAAGACTTAATTAAGAGTAACGTGTGTTAAATATGTATAAAAGTTTCACTGTTATTGTCTGTTCAAATATAGTTTCATTGTTCTGGTAGACTAAATTCAGTTGTAACCATTATGAAAATAAAAACAAACTGGTATGTTTAGTTCAATTCTTTGAACAATTGAAGTAAAAAGTAGTTTTCTGGCTAGCCTTATTCTTCGAAGGTTAGAGTTGAATATCCCGCGTAAAGAAGAACAGAAAGCATATAAAAATATGAGCTCATTTTTATCAAATCGATTCTTATTCTCATAAATAACCACGCAGTGAAAGTTTTTCAAGCAATAAGGATACTATTCTTCTTCTGTAAGAGTACTGTTTGTTATACCTGAATGGATATTTAACTTCAATATTTATCTTTAATAAGCATTTTAAACTTAAAACTGGAATAAACAGGTCTTATTTTATTGTGTTGTAATAATCAATTTTGCATAGTTATTTCTAATAAGTTCTTCTGATTATTTGTGATAAGTTACATATAGAGTCTGTGTAACCAACATTTTTCTTCTTCTATTGACACAAAAACCCTGGGTGGGCCAAGGGCATCTCAAGAACCCCTTCCATTTCGATCTCCGCTTAGCAACAGTTCTCCAATTAGTCACTCTTAAAACTTTAAAATCGTTCTCCACACAATCAGCCTATCTCAATTTCAGCATAGCCTTAGTTGTAGTCCCAATAGGTTTGCAATTGAAAATTCTGAACATCAAGAATGAAAGATTCACACGGTAAATGTGGCCCTCAAACCTCCAACAACCAATCTTGACCAATTTAATGACATCTGTGCTTCCTTATATAGCTTATATAATTCAAAATTATATATGTCGTTATCTCTACAATCCATGCTCATTCACAGCACCAAAGATATAAGAACTTTTTACTCGAAAGATGGATAGCTGTTCAGTCTGTGATTCAGTCAAAGTTCAAGAGTCAGATACATAGGTAAGTACGGGTCTGATTATTGTTTAATATAGCGTAATTTTTAAATAGCTTTTAATCAATTTGTAATCAACATTACAATAGTCATTCTTGTTGCTAGTTTTTTTAATATACAAATGTGTCATACTATACATTATTTAATAAAATTAATCATGATGAACAGTCCTCTTTTTCTTTAACTCATAATAAACCACAATTGCTTTATATAGTATTACACCACTAGAAAATAGGAACACGCATCTTGTAATGATTCACTTGTTCCTAGTTTCTAGATTAAAATAATTAAAAAGGATTTTAAAGTTTCAATGGCGTAACGTACATCCCCACATCGCAGGCAGCTCAGGATTCTAGAGGCCCCAAAGCCTGACTGACACGAAGTACTGGGACCCCAAATCAAACTTTGCAAGGGGCCTCTAATATTCTCCGTTACGCCACTGAAAAGTTTGATTAGTATTTCAAGTCGTACTTTGAAAAAGTCCTTCATTTGATTTGAACGAATTTTTATTAAATTTGCCAACCGGAACACAATATCATATTTTGATTTCATTTTTATAAAATGAATAATATACAAATAATTTTCCCACTTGAACGACTTTTTTTTAAATAAATCATTTTTCCTTGCTTGCGACGTATTTCATGTTTTGTGTTCTGTTCTACAATATCCCGTTTCAACAAATCTAATTTTTGCTTAGAATTAAACTGTGTGTTTATTGGATGTTTATAAAATTTTAAACATGCGTGTTATAAATAGTCTTACGTTTAATAATTATTCAAACGTGTGTTACTATTGAAGTATTTTTTATATCTTCGAATTTCTTTGAGACTTGTTCTTAAAAACAATTTTCAAAATACAGGTTTGAAAAAATTTAAAAAATACAATTTTCTTAAATGTATTTTAAATATTGTGCTCTATTTATACAGTTATACTTTCATTGCATTGAACTAGGAATTTCCAGGTTACATCATTCAAATGCTTGCAAAATATTCTCTTTTACTTTTATTTCTGAATTTAAGATTGAAATTAAGCTACACTATCAACACAATTAATGAATGAAATGAACTATTAATTTTTCAATAAGCTGCTTTTTAGTTTAAATCTTCCTTCAAATAAAATTTTTTAATAAGGTTTAAAATTTAACCCTAAATATATACAATAAATTAACTATCTAATGCATTTGAGTTATACTTTGTAATTAATTTCTTTATTTTAAAAAACTAACTGTGAATAAATTAATTAAATAATATTTTTTGTTTCAGTTTACAAATTATTGGTAAGAAAATACAATGAAATATAAAAAAACCGATCAATAAATATAAAAGCAAAAATGATTTCAAAACAAATGCTATCTTGATCAATATTTCTCAATTTCCAAGTACGCGCACGAGAAAATTTACTCAGATTGTATTCTTTTCGTATTAAAGCATATGTATCGAGCTATGTTAAAAGATGGAAAATTAAGAGATGTTGGCTCATAAAAGTCAAGTTTTTCGCAATTTTTCTATATATTTCTTAAATTTTTTAAAAATATTTTAGGAATTTTACGTATTTTGTTTTGACATTAATTAGAAAAAATTATGAACTAAAAGTGTTATGTTAGGGATTAAATTTTTGATGCACCGGTCGAAAAAAGAAATGTCTTACTTTATTTATTTTTTGTAATAAAAAAATATGCATTGAATTGTAAGTTGCAAAACACTTCTTCTAAAGCTGAATTCCGGAAAAGTTAAGAAAAAATAATAATAATAAATAAATAAAAATCTTAGGTATACACTAATAAAACTATCGTTAACGGAACAAAACACGTTACTTTATCGCTTGGATATTAACATATTTATTTAATAAATCGATATGGTAGACATTCAACACGATCTATTCTTCTTTAAAACAATCCCATGAAGCCAGACACCTTTTTCCACAACCAACCAAGTATAAACCGAAACCCATGCTCCAAATCCCCAGTATACTACCCATCTCACCCACATTGGCTATCAATCGTCATTTATCTTTGAAAGAGCCACATTCTTTTTTCATTGCGGAACCGATAGACAGCTAAAATTCATCCCTGTCCAATCCGGTGAAAAGAAGATGGGCTCATAGAAAATAAGAGCTTTCTCTAAGAGAATAAGAAATCATCAACAAAAGATGACTGGAAATGATAGGGATTCTTTTATGAAGAGGAGTCCGATAATGTTTATTTATTTATTTTTTTTACTTTTTCTCCTTTTTTTCCTTTCGGTTCAGATGTGGAACAAAGGTCAACTGAAAGGTGTCTGGGAAAGAAAGAAAGCGAATCGTCTTCTTTCAGAAGGTCTATTGTTGCTCTTCCAGGTCATCTTCCAACCACCTGTGTGACGTCAGTGAGAGCCGGAGGCGGAAGAGAGAGTTTTGCTTTTTTAACTCCTCTTCTGTTTTAGTAAAACGCTAGTTGAGTCTGCGTTCAGTTACCAGAGGATGCACGTTAAGGACTTAACATGATGCTTTCTGTAAGTACCGCTTACGTGAGTTTTGATTCTTTAACGATTGCTACTTCCTAGACTAATTATTAGATACATAGTTATAGTAATGGGATAACACTGTGTGGTGTTGGAATTGGCGTATTGATTCGCCGGTACTTAAGGATAAGAAGAGTATAATATAGAAGATTTATAATATATATAAATATATCGTATATAATATTAAACGTGTGTTTTATATTTATCTTTAAATTAGACTGTTATTCTATATTGGTTATTTTTATATTTTTAATTCAATTTCAGTAAGAATCAATATTTTTTTCTTGTTTGCTCTTTATATAGTTATTACATGTTTTAAAAAGGTTTCTTAATGTTAAATTATTAAAGTTCTGATTGAGTAAAGACATTCGGAGATATGATAGGTTGAGTATATTTCACTAAGCTAAAAAAATTTCTTGGCAGGATATAATTTATAAAAGCATTTTTTATCAATTTAAATATTTAAAAAGTTAAAACACACACACATTACGAAAATTACTCTATGTATCTAAATCAGTGATTCTCAACCACCATGTCGTGGCTTTTTTTGTGTGCCGCAAAATTCTTGAAGTGTAGTCAATTTTTTTAAAATTATTTATTATACTCTGAGAAAAAAATAAAATCCGGAGCCGAATCATTCGGCCCTTTTATAGAAATAAACTAAGGATATTCGTGGTATATTTAACATCCTTTCATTGATAGATGGATATAAGAAAATTTAAATGGAGTTCATAATCCATTTCTGTACGGATATATCTGTATATGCAATAACTTTGAATAAAGAGGAAAAACTAATTTCGCTCCGTAATAATGAATTCTTAATTTCAAAACATTCGGAAGAGTCGGTTAATTCATTTTAGATTAAAATTAGAGGTGATTAAAACTCATAATAGCTAAAAAGGTTTTAAAAATATTGTTATAATTTTCCATGTCTTATTTGCGTGAATTCGGATTTTCAGCATTGACAAATACAAAAATGAAAAAAAAAATCGAGACCTAAATGTAGATGACGAAATTAGAGTGGCATTATCATTTTTATAACCAAATATAAACGAAATTATCAAATTCATCAAGCTTAAATTTCGCATTAAATGTATTCTAGTAATTAATTTCTCAGTAAGCATTTTGTTGTCTTTTTCGTACATGTTATTTTATTTAAAACTGAAAATTATTATCATAAACTATTCTGCATAGTGTGTTACAGATAAGTAGAATACTTTTAAACTTATTTTATTGTTAATGTGCCACCAATTTTTGAAATTGTTTTAAAAGTGTACTGAAACAAACAAACAAAACAAAAAAGGGATGAGAATCACTGATTTAAATTTATAATTGTGCAAAAATTACATTTTAATGTAACAATGTATCAAAAAATAAGTATAAAGCTTTAAAGCTCTAGCTGGGCATTGATAATTGTAAATAACAGAATGTTCTTTTTTATTGTTCGTGATATTTATCTCTCAGAATTCTTAATTTCTTAAGGAAAATCGTCTGAACAAAAAACTGCAGTTGTAATGTTGTATTCCCAAAATTAATATGTTCCGCTAATCTACTTCATTTTTTTTTCATTTAACAGGAGATAAACGAATTTAAGCGACAAAAAAACCCTGCTAATTTTACATTTTTCTTTTATTACTAATGATCTAACTAATAAAAAAATTACATTCTGTAAAACCAAGATCTTTTATGTTTTCGAAAAAAGAAAAGTTCTATTGAATTACGGAGAGTTTTATTTTAAAATTTTTTAATTAATTATAGTTATACTATTTCTCTCTGTAGCAGATAACAATTTCAAAATGCCATTCATACTAAATGATATTTATTATTCATTATTTATGTAATACTAGTCACAAATATTCATATAGTTGTAAAATAATATTAACAATGTCTTCCTTTCCTTTCATGCTACTTATTAATTATTTGCAAAAATTTGCCGAATAATCTGCTGAAGTAAATAAATTGAATATCAAAGTAACATTAATTTAATCCTTAGAATTTACGTAATTTTTTAAAACATACGTTAGATTACGTCAAGTCAAATAAATTCAAATGCATTTGTAAAAGGTAATTTTTCATTTACATTTAAAATCTCATAATTTTAAAGTAATTTACTCATTGCTAATTATAAATTAATTATTATGTTTATTTCAAACTGCATTTATACTATGATTTAACTACTATTATATTCCTTTTTAAAACAAAACAATCTCTAATAATTAAAAATAAATTAAGTATTAAAATAAATAATATTGACAAAATCTTTTAAATACTTTAAAAAAATTTGAAGTATTAATACTACAAAATAATTTAATGACATAATAAAATAATGAAATAATTTTATATAATATTTCATATTACTATACAAAAAGATAGTAACAGTAAACTCTCGTTTATACGTGGAATTAGGTGGTGTGACAACCACAAATAACCAGCAAAAGAGTAAAAAAAAGGGGTAACTAATCCCCACAAGAATGTTTTTTCATAACAAAAGCAAGTTTAAAAATCCATTACTTTATTAGGTGAAATATGTATGTGCGTATATAGTTACATAGTTTTAGTTTATTTTTGCACGAAATAATGCATCAGTAGTTTTTATTGTTTCGAGATATAAAACACCTCTTCTTTTGAAAGTGAAATCTTTTCAACATCATTTTGTCACTGAGTGATGTATCATCTTGTTTCTCCAGATATTGAATGAACCCTTCAATGTGTGCCACAGCAGCGTCGTGACTCATTTGCATTTCGCCTTCTCATCTCTTTTTCTCTTTCTCCCTCTCCTCTTAAGCCCTACCGGCTACTTGTTCATTAGTGAGATGTTCAAAGCCTGATTCCATTTTCTCTTGCATTGATGAAATCTCTTTTTCACTTGATCCCTCATTGTAACTAAAATCCTGATGGATTACAAACACTAAAATCAACACACATGAACACACATGAACTTACTACTCAACATCACACTTACAGGAACACTTTTCCAGGATGTTCACAGATAAGGCGCAAAGCGAATAATCCACAAACGGATAAAGGAGAGTTTGCTGTAATATGAAAGTTTATGCTGGGATATAATACATACATTAAATACTAATTTCATTCTCCTGAATAATTTGAAAGTTTAAAATCTGATATATAATTTTCTTTTTTAATTAATGAAAATATTTTATTGAATAAAATACTTTAAGTTTTCTATTTAGAGGGAAAACCCATTCCTCTCTTTTAGCAGGCTTATAAATCATTTTTTTTATTTATATGAGCCATTGGATAAGATTAAAAACATTATTTGTCAATAAGTTTAGCAACGAATTGCAAAATATTTCAATAACTATATTACCAAACGACTAAAAAATCATTTTTAAAGTTATATAAAAATATTTTTTTTATGAACTTTCTCAAAATATTTACTAATTGAATGCATGAAATGGCTATACAATGGTAAGAATAGTATCAATTGTAAAAAATATTAAATATGAATTCTTAAAATTATAAATTCTGGGTTCTATGTAGCTCCGAAATATTACATTATTTCTGTTAGATTTATCACATGAAATTGGTTTTAATATAGTTACAATTATTTAAAAGAATATTAAAACAATTCGAAACATTTGAAATATCTTTAAAGATAAATATAACTGTTATTATTATCATTATTTTTTAAATGGATTATATAAGTACTCATCGTACACTTTTAACAACTTTACTTAACCTATTTATATATAATAATATGAAGAATATGATACATTTAATTTCTGCGCAGTTAGATTAGTTATTTAGCGGTTACTAAACAATTTTTATTATTTTGTGTAAGCTCCACTTTTTGAAATATTTCTTTTGTTCAATCGTAGTTCAATATGTAATAATTTAATAGTTTCATAAAGTTTAAAATCTTTCAAGAAAATTTTCATAGTTTAAAATTTAATTTATGTACTTAAATTAAAAAATTAAGGTTCATGTGACTATTTCAACAACTAAATGCATGAAGAATTCGAAAGCATAAAAATAACTTTTAAGCATGTTACATGAAGACAAGACATTATATTTCAAAATTAATGATTCACAATTTCTAAAATTGTGATGCAAAGTAACTTCAGTGAAAAGAATAAGACGATAAAAATGGAACGTCACGGTGTTCTGGACGGGTCTTTGTTTTCACATAATAACCAAAATGATTGTGAGAACGCAACAAAGAATCATCTTTGTTGACTCTTTTCTCGCATGGATTATTAAACATAGTTGAAGAATTTTTGCAGGATTTAACGGTATTGTTCTTCTTCGGTTAAGTTTGAAGATGCACGGAATTCACTAATCATAGAGACAATGTGTGTATTGTGTTGGTCTAGATTAATATTCTAGAATTCAAAAGCTGTGTGTGTGTTTAAAAGTGGCTTATAAAGAATAAATAATCTATTTTAAAGTGTTTTTGATACGTTAAAGAAACGGATCAACTTTGTGTGTGTGTTGTCATAGCTATGTAAGTTTGAATTTAAATTCATCCTACTATATGTAAGTATATGAGTTTATCTCTTAATTTTTGGTTGATCCATTAAGTATCAATTTATTCTGTGCTATTAATTATAGATCTCTTCTTCTGAGCCTAAACTTGTATTACGAACTTGTTTATACATGTAAATATACCAATAACGGTATTTTCTATTAAATACAGATAGGAAGAGGGATTTATTATATGGACATAAAATTTTAAGATGTGCGCCACCCATTCGGTATAGTGCTTAGCGCCGCTGACTGCTGTGCCATAGGCTCTGGGCAGTGGCGCATACAGGAATTTTTCAAGGGGGGTCCGGGTCAAAAGTTCATCATTCTTGTGTCATGCTCCTTTTGATTTTGTCGGTTTTCAGGAACAAAACACAGTTAAAAACTAATTATTGAATAAATAATTAGCATTAATTAATAAAATTAATCATTAATAACAAATACTTAATTAAATTTTACGTACTATATACTTAGAATTATAATCAATCGGAAAAAATCAAGGCTATGGGGGGTCAGGACCCCCAGAACGCCCCTCTGGTGTGCACCACTGGCCCTGGGTTCTAATCCCGGAGAAGGCATGAATGTTTGTAAATGTATAGTGCCTTCACAGCATGGGAATACTCGAAATAGCCATTGAGCCGAGAGTCCTCTTATGAGTTTGGTGGAAGGGAATGAGAGGTGGAAGACCACTGACTACTCCTAGGATGATATATCTTAAAATTGGGGTGGACCCGGGCCAAAACGTACTGTCACAAGTATGGTGCTCAAAGCTATAGCTAACGACGGGCATCACTTAGCCCTTTGCATTAAGAATTTCATGGGCCTCGGTCTGACATATGCAGATCAGGTGGCATTAGTGACACAGCGTGTGCGTTGTAAAAATGTTTAAGTTAATTTCAATTGTGTATTGCTACCGTTATAAAGTATTATATGAGCTTAACTTTGTGAATTCTTCCTTGCAAATTGCATTCTCTTTCAACTTCTGTAAAGTTAATTATTGTTATTCTGCTTAAATGGATCAAATTAAGGTTTACTTTTACTGTGCCTTTCTAACCAAAAGTTTGTTAATTATTCAGTTCAAAAATTTTTTTAACTCATTCAAAATGCCTCTGCTCATGTTACCCATGAGCTAAATGTTGCTTACTTGCTGTGCAATTTCTGGTTACATAAATTGAATTTTTTTTCGAAATTTCTGTTAAAAAAAATAATTGAGTTAATTCATTCTAAAAATGTCAAACTTTCGTAAATGACTTTCTCTTTTAATCTTCTTTTTTAAATAATATTATTTATCTTCTGTCCAACAATATCAAAATTTTTACAAAAATTTTATTAAATTTCTGATATTTCTCCTAGAAAAATTAAGAACAAAATCAATGATTTGCACGCATGCATATATGATCTACATGTTTTATCGCTTTAAGGCATCTGTACCGCGTAAAATGCTTCTTAAAATATATGAAAAAAACTAGCACATTTCTACGAGAATCAAAAATAATCACAATAACAAATAAAATAAAATAAACTCATAATTTATTTCATTTAAGAAAAGTTTTGCTTCTCACACCAACTTATTAATTTCAGGTAATTTATATTTTTTAATTAATTTACGTGGCATAAGGAAGAGATATGGTTCTTTCTGGAATGTATGAAAAGATTTTACTTGCTTTTTCACGGTTTTATTACCTTTACTTGCGGTTACTCTTTGCATCCGCGTTTGAATCATCGTGTTTAACCTTCCATTCATTAACAAAACCTAGTCTTTAATTTAATGTGAATTAGGTTTTCCTCTCAAGTAAAAAAAAAGTTCTAACCGCTTGAAATTCAATGGGTACGAAATGATAACGTTAATGTCATAATAACCAACAGGGTTATACTCGCTTAGGTGTAAGATTATACTTGAATGCAACTTCACTAGGGTACCAAGAATGGTATGGTCAGAGATAACTTCCAATGGCGGAGACATGACATGTAATTTTAATGGTTCTATGGTCGAGGATTTTAGCGACTTCAGGGTTCAACATTTATACAAAAATAAAAGACAAATAAATCACCTTTCCACGTAAGCCAACTTTCGTTTAGTTTTAACGAAGTGACTTTCACAACCTCTAACAAAAGGGTTTTGAAAGCTCTCCACTCCGCTTTCAGCTAAAAAAAAAAATAACGTAAGAAAATTATTGGTTTTAACCCGGAATATGTTTTGGGGATTATAAAAATTTATTACGAAGTGCTGCGGTGTTACGCCAAGGCCTACAAAAATTTTGATTTTAAAACAAAATTTATCTTAAAATTTCTTACTAGGTAAGAAGAAATGCTCTGATTAAATTCAAATATTCTTTAACCAATTGGAAATTGTATTACATTAGTAAAAGCAGCCTGAAAAATGATCGAAAACATGTTAAGCAGATTTTTGCGGTTTCTTTGACCTACATTATTGTCACAATTTCTTCAGAATTTTTGTATAATTAGTTACATTTCTTTTCTGATATGTTCACAGGAAAGAAATCCCACCAAATTGTTTTGAAAAGTATAACTAAATGATTCTTCAACCAAGTGATAATTTTTAGAGTAAAATACGATATCAAAAATATCTTACAAGGAGAGGGCACGACTAAGGAAATTCATTTGGGATCGACATTTGGTGTAATAGAACTCCTTTAGTAGTTCACCCCTCAATGTAATTCCGCCGAATGGCCAGTCAATTCGGAGAAATCAGCCTTCGAAATTCATGCTTAGTTTTTATACAGTTAAA
Source organism: Trichonephila clavipes (assembly GCA_019973935.1). Lineage (NCBI taxonomy): Eukaryota > Metazoa > Arthropoda > Arachnida > Araneae > Nephilidae > Trichonephila > Trichonephila clavipes. Next base: position 49,956 of record BMAU01000317.1, on the reverse strand, counting down.
TTTAATTTTTCCGCAACGAGTTCGTAGCTTTGTTGGTAAATCGCCTGCTTACTTTGCGCGAAGTCAGGGTTCGATTCCACGCGATCAACTTTTTTTTGTTCAATTCATTTAATTATTTTTTTAATTAAATAAATTTATTTGTGAAAGGTTTATTAAATGTTAAATGACATTTTTTGTAATTATTTTGTATTTTATAAAGTAAATAAATTACTGTAATTATATAAATATATAGTTATATTAAATTTTATAAATATATTTTATATCAATAAATAATATTTATAATAAAATATATAATATATATGAAATGATATTTTACAAAAAAATTAGTTACAAATAGTTTTATAATATGAAATACAAAATATACTATAAATAAAATATTATATAATATCAAATAATTTATAAAATATATCATTATTATATTAAATTAATTATTTTATAATTAATATAATAAAAAATATGTCTTTTTTATATATTATTAATTTAATTATTTTATAATTTTATAAAATATTTAATAATTCTTTTTCAAATAAATGTATTTAATTTCAAAAAGTTTATTTAAATAATTTCTATAATAAATTAATAACAATTTCAATAATAAATCAGAATTTTAAGAATAAACAATAATTTTAATAATAAATTAATAATTTTAATAGTAAATTAATAATAATTTTAATAATAAATTAATAATAATTTTAATAATAAATTAATAATAATTTTAATAATAAAATAATATTTCTTATTAATATTAATGCTTAATAATAATTAATCAATTATAATAAATAGTAATTAATAAGTTAATTTTAAAAATTAATAATTAATTTACTAACTTTAATTATTAATAATTTTCATTAATATTTATTTTAAACATTTTTGTTTAATAATTATTTCAAATATTTTTAATTAATAATATTTTAAAATATTTTAATTATTAATAATTTTAAATATTTTTATTTAATAATAATTTTACTAATAAATAATTTAAGTTACATATTTTTAGTTTTTTTTTACTTTATAAAATACAAAATAATTACAATAAATATCATTTAATATTTAATTAACCTTTCATAAATAAGTTTATTTAATTTAAAAAATAATTAAATGAATTGAAGAAAAAAAAAAGTTGATCGCGTGGAATCGAACCCTGTCCTCACGCATAGTAAGCAGCCGATTTACCGATCAGGCTACGTACTCGTTGCGGGCAATTAAAATTTAATTGTATAAAAGCTAAGCAAGAATTTCGAAGGCTGATTTCTCCGAGTTGACTGACCATTCGGCGGAATTACATTAAAGGGTGAATACCCTAAAGGAGTAATACTATTACACCAAGTCTCTATCCCACATGAATTTCCTTAGTCGTGCCCTCCCTTTGTTAGATTAAACCAATTTTTAGAAAATTATATACATTTCTATCATTACTTGTAAGGAAATAATTTGTTAAATTTTAATAATTGTTCAACAAACTTTTCCTTCGTATGCTTCTAGGAGAGAAAACACTCGAATGGTTTTAAATACATTATTATATTAAATCGATATTTTAGAGAACTTAATATTAAAAATATTTACATAATGTAAAAGTACGCCAAAAATTTTAAGTAATTTCATCTAAATCTTTCATGATTTTATTAGTTCTAAAAATGTTAAATGAATATCCTTTTATTGTGTTTAAATATACACTAAGAAAATAATTCCTTTTCAAATCCTGGTCTCTTTCTTTCAACAAATCAATCATTAAGGAATATGTATGGAGTAATATTATATATATCATATAAAAATGGAACGCTAACTCAAATTCATCTCTTGTTTGCAAAAATTACTCAGTTAAAGCGACGATTATAGATTTTTATTATTCAAATCACGCATAGCTATGTGCATCTTCCGTGAAAATGTGTGAAAAATTTTCTCAATACTCTCTTCATCTCATATAGTCTTTCTCAGAGGAAAAAGGAAGAAAATGAATTTGCGATTATATCGCTGTATAAGAATTCAAAAGAATTGCTTACAGGAGATTTCATGTATTATTCATTGTGAGATCAAAATATATTAGGAATGAAAAGTTTAAATCTTTTCATTTATGAGGCATTGTCTCATCTTTTGCTAATCGAAGATTCGAATTCTTTTATTTTGAATCTACCTAAGCCTACATAACGGAACTGTATTGTGGTAACCTCAATTTGTATACTTCGTAATGCATGTGGGAATAAGTAACATTTTATGTAGCGATAAACACAAATTAATGTAATGCTTTTGATATCGAAAACTGTTTGCAAAATAATTCGATTGGAAGTGGCTTTTATACAAATGGCGAAAAAGCACGCAATGCTTTAATATTACCTCAGGATCAATATTTTTAGTTATATTATATATATGATTATTTTTTACAAGATAATTTAACCTGTTTTACACCTACGAATGTGACGTATGCAAGCAATAATAATGTAAACCAGCAAGGTCGAATCCTGAAATGAAGGTCACTGTGCTTCATTACATCATGATTTTAACAAGCCTTTGAATCAATGCATGACTCAAGGAAACTGTTTGAGTCATGTACTTAATAAGGTCCTGCCGTGGATTACATTTAACAATAGCTTGTTTACACACGTAGACATAAAATTAAAAACATACGTAGAAATAAATATGATTGATATTTCGTACAGCCTTATCCCCGAAAGCGGATTAAAGAATTTTTGAGTTAGTATAAAAAAAACTCTCTCTCTCTCTCGGTTTCAAGATATTAAACAATAATTTTTTTCCATAAAAGCCTTTAACCTGAGCCCGAGCACGTTTAAGTAGATTAAAATGAAGTAAATGCATTAAATTTTCAAGTATACCTTGTACTTTCGTGTTCTTTATTGCACTTACAGCGCATCTCATTTTTAATCTTAAATATAAAACTTCTTTAAAGTAAAAGTAACATGTTATTAAACTGGTTCTATTTATAAATACATTGTTGAAAAAGTTTACTTCGATTATCAGCAATGATTTTACTTTGATGTTTTTAGTTCACAGAAAAACATTGCAACACTTTTTTCCTTGTAGTTTTTATCGCAGTGCAGTCTTAAGTTACTGAAAATTTAAACGTGAAGATTAAATCTTTCACAATTGGAAATGAAAATCCAAACGACTTACAGTCTCGGATAACATGACATATTTCATCGCCTCGCATCTGTTATCAGCGTTTGTAGATAAGATTGTTGTTTGGCGAATGAATATTTAAATATGAAAATAATGGCTTTGCTATTTAAAAATATGAAAAGTTTTCTTTCCTCTGATATTCCCATTATGGACATAAGAAAGAAAAAAAATGACCCAAACAAATTATTGCAGTCTGTTCATGGTGATGAGATGTGAGAAAATGATATTATATAAACAATATCAGGTGTGGGAATCAGAAATATCATTTATGTGTGTTTGCAGAGAAAGAATAAAGATTCACACACACAGACTTTTTTTCTTTTTATCATTTATCAAACATTTTATATTGATAAAGGAATATTTTAACAATATTTATCATTTTATTCTAATTTGTTACAGCATATTTAAAAAGGACAGACTGCAATATTTTACATGTTAGAATAAAAAAATATGCACTGAAGATATATCAATATATCTTAACCTTTCTTTAATACACAGTCATTACTTATGTTATGATAAATATTAATTTAAATGACATATTTTATACTAGCTGCATGGACGGGCGTTGCTCGGGCTTTCTCTACTTTTATAAAATTTTCCCTTTCCTTCTCATAAAAACAGCACTTCTAATACTTTTTTTCAAAAGGACTTTCACCCCACCCCCTTTCTCCGCTCCTAACGACCTGCAACTTCACATTCCGCTCCCATCCACCGCTCTCTAGGAAGCCACGCCTATCTATTTACACAGGCGACGTTTTAGTGACGTCATCCACCGTAATGTTACAGACGTTAAAGAACGGCACCGCTGTTCTAGGAAACCATAGCTTTAGCCCGTTGTTGCTCGGCCTTTTTCCGAGTGTATAACTTAAAGTTCGCTGTTTCGAAATTTTTTTGCTTCTTTTCTGTCAGACAGGTTTATTTCCCCCCAGCGTTGCTTGAACATTTTTAAATGCATAACACATTGTCATGGAAATTCCCCTCTCGCTATGATATCTCTTGAGTAAGTGAACAGTGGGACCTTAATATTCACTCACTCACTTTGCAACTTTTTAGGACCCGAAAACGAGAATGTACATTTTTATAAATAGTTGTATGTTCAGAAAAGTAGAAATTTTTATAATTACAAAATTTCACAACTGTATTAAATGTTGAATTAAAATGGTGAGCATTTTTGAAATGTTCGATACACGGAAAAAAGTCTCATGCAATTATTTTTATAAATGAAGAAGTTATAAAAACTTTGAATTTGATAAGTAGCTATTAAATATTTAAAATTTGAGTATATTTTAACTGATGCAACATATTTAAAAAATAAAATACTATAAAGAATTAAAACGTATTTAAGTAATTCTCAGTTGAATAATAATGTTACTTTGTCGTCTATTTTTTTTTAAATATTAAAACTACCTTTTTTACTAATTATTATAATACTTATTATTACACTTTCTTGAAAGGTTTAGAATTATGCATTGACAGACTTGTAAAACCTTCAATGACTTTACATAGCCCCACAGAAAATTGTCTAGCGGTGTTAAATCACAAGATCTTGGAGGCCAATTCACAGGTCCAAAACGTGAAATTAGGCGGTCACCAAACGTGTCTTTCAGTAAATCGATTGTGGCACGAGCTGTGTGACATGTTGTGCCGTCTTGTTGGAACTACAGCTCCTGGACATCATGATTGTTCAATTCAGGAATGAAAAAGTTAGTAATCATGGCTCTATACCGATCTCCATTGAATGTAACGCTGTGGCCTTCATCGTTTTTGAAGAAGAATTCCACCAGCCCATAAAGCGCACCAAATAGTCAGTTTTTCTGGATGTAACGGTGTTTCGACATACACTTGTGGATTAGCTTCACTCCAAATGCGGCAGTTTTGTTTGTTGACTTAGCCATTCAACCAGAAGTGCGCTTCATCGCTAAACAAAATTCGCTTATGAAAATCGGGAACAACGGCAATCTCGTTTTGGGCCCATTCGACGAATCTACGCCTTGCTTGATGATCGTTTTGATGAATTGCTAAACCAAACTGAGAATAAATCACTTGACAGCTGTTAAATCGGTCGCCATCTTGGAAAGTAATGCCAACTTAAACTTCTATACCTGGAAAAAAAACACTCTTTATTAGGATACAGTGAAATGTGTCAAAAATAGCATCATTTATTTTTAGAGATTTTAAACGTCGATTAAAAATAAAAATGCTTTAAATTATTTTTAATATTTATTTTGTTAAATCCTAATATAGAAAAATCTAAAAAGAATTTATTTTAAATGTTTTCAAATATTATTCCACAAGAAAAACAGAAATTTTAGGAATCTTTTTTGAATATAGATTGTATGTAGCGTGTTGAATTTTGTTTAAAATCATAATATTAAGCATTAACTGTGCAATTTATATTTAAACCGTTACTTTGAATTTGTGTAGCAATTCGTTTCTAATATGCCTATATGAATAATAATAGATATCGATTTGAAAACTAATTATTATCCAGTGGTATTTTAAAGATGTAAATTGAAATCGAATACTTAAAATAAATAAATAAAAAAAAAAACCATATGAAGGCTTTTGAAATAAAAAAAAACTCATTCTTTATAAATAACCCTATTAAAATCATGAATATTTTATGATTTTTTTAGAAATAAAATGTTAGCTTCAACTTTGTCCATCTCATCCTTTGTACCACTAACAACATTTCTGTAAGATATATAAAGAGAGAGAGAAATAACACAATCATACAGCAAACTTCAAGATAAAACTCAAACCACTGAATTATTTTTTTATAATTTATATTCTTCGATTGTATAAACAACTATCAGTTAAAGAAAAACATTACAGTAAGCGATTTATATAACTAAAAAAGATTTAACTTTATAATTGCATTTAATTGTAAATTCCAGGTGATTATAAGAAAATATACATAATTAATTTGCCAAAAGATATTTTAATAGAGATGTTTGATGAATCGTTCACGCTTTTCAAAAATATTAAATACGAAAAGGAGTTAACATTAAAAAATGAAATAGTTCAGCTGTGGTAATATGAAAATTGAAACTGTTTAAACTGAAATAAAGTTTCTCAATTTAGATTAAGGATCATTGATCGATTAAGATTTTACGAACTAAAATTCACACAATGTTAAATTATTTAAAATATATGCAGTTATTCATTTAAAAGACAAAATCTGAAAAAAATTAAATTGAACACGGAGAGACTGAAAAGTAATAGTTTAAGGCTTGTAACTCTTATACAAAACTTATTGTTAATACGAAAAAATGCTTACTACGAAAAAAAATAGATAAATAGGCGATTTTTTAAAATTTTTATGATGTTCTTTTATATACTGGTGATTTAAGCTGATTAATCAATCAAAATGATATTTTGCTATTATACTTTTTTTTGAGGTTATAGTTTTATTTGTGCTTAAGAAAATTCTCAATGATTTTACAAAGTTAAAAAATTAATTTCAACTGAAAGAGCAAAAAATGTCCGAAAACTGGCAACTTAAATTTATTACTTACTAAAAGAACCTACTTTATAAGTTCTAATTCTGACGACGGTCTTAAATGTTGTTAGTAATTTTAAAATATGTATACTTACAAAAAAAAAGAGAGAGAGAGAGAGAGAACTGGTTTTTCAAAATCATACTAATTTGAAAATATATTACCCGAGTTTTATAAGACAAATTTAATGACCTTTTTAAATAGCTATAATCAAGTAGAAGTGTGGAGGAAAATTAGACGCTTACGACTGACGAGATAGTTTCTAGAAGGCATATTACTTCCTCAGTCAAAGAGGTCGTTATACTTGGACAATCCCCGCCACAGGCAGAGAGAATGATAAATAGGAAATCAATTAACATTTCATTATTTTTATTGTTACTGAATAATACATAAGAAAAATGTAACTGAGAAATTTCAGAAGATTAATATTATTTTATAGATATAACTCAACAAAAAAATCTAGATAAATATTTATCTCTTGTTGAAATGAAGATCAATCTTACCTTAATGCAGTGGAAACTATATTTGGTCTAACAACATTAGGCGAGAAATAGTTCACTTAAACTATTATAAAGTAATTTTTTAGTTGAATATATTTTTCCTCTAGCTTAAAGAGGTCAATAGGTTAGGGGAAGGTATCTTGATGTCAGACTGTACGCAATAGCAAAAGGAAACATCATTTAGAAGTGAACCAACATTACTTCGAGTGTTTTATTTTTCACCATGAGGACTAAAACAATAAACATCACTTCCGATTTGCCGTCACGAACCGGAATAATGAAAGGTTTCAAACAGCTTTGATAATTGGGATGAAATTCTACGAAGAATAAGGTTCTTTGAAGCAATAAACCTTGATGAAACCTTTGGATTGAGATTTCCGTAAATCAGATGTGTGTTTGATTCCTTGATAGCGGATGGCCTTCAATAGTGTGATCAAGTAACAACATGATTCTAGGCGCTTATTATCTGGTAACTCATTGATTTTATTATTTGATTGATTGCTTTATTGCACAGTTATTTTAATTGAAAATGATATTTTTATTGGTTGAAAGCAACACAAAGATTTCACAATTATTCTGATAGCTATGAACCTAGAATTTGTAGAATTTATGATGTTTTTTTGTGAATAGGGAAATCCCTTCATTTGTTTTCTAAAAATTTTCGATACTGTGGTTACAAAAATTTGAAATATAACGGAATAATGCTTATAATTATTAAATTTTAGTATTGATTTTAAGGCTAAAGGCAGATATTAAAAGTACAGAAGGGGAATGTTGTATATAAAATCAGTCTATGTTTTAAGTACACAGTAAACCAGTAGAATAGCATTATTTTTTTATTTATTATTTCAGACTGTTTTGAACTTATAAAAATAGTATTTTCAACATTGCATTGCATTTTTATTTTTGTATTATTCTTTAAATAACGTCATTTTGTAAGTATTTTCAATGATAAAAGATATATATTTTATGAATAAAGCAATCTAAAAGTCCCAGAGATTCCGGAAAATATTTTCCCCAATTATTTAAAAACATTTATATAGTAAGAAAAAATATCATTTACAAAATTATATAGCTAAATTAGCTATTTTTATTTTAAGCCGTATATAAGTTTATATACACTGGTGTTCAGAATTAAGAGTATTTAAGTATATTTTGTCGAATTTCATAAATAGATTTGAATGAAACGTAAAAATACTACCTTAAAACAAACTCACACATCTTATGTGTCGAATAGGTAAATTTTAACATATATGTGGACAAAGCTAGTTTAGTAACAGGATTTATAAGTGCCCCTTGTCAAAATCTACATTTCGTTCGCCAACACACCTCGCCAAATTTTTTGGATTTTTTCTACAGCAATTGGTTAAATTGAAAGTCAAACTGTAAAAATGAGTAACCACCATTGTTTAGATGGTGGAATTAGGTAGCGAAGACTAGAAGCAGGCCCTTCTCAAATCTAGATTTTAACACCCAGCGTCGTGTTCATCTTATGGAAACAGTTTCAGGATACTGGATCTGTTGAGATAAGGCCTAGGCAAGGTCGACCAAGAGCCACAACGACCAAAGAAGATCCCATTTTTCCATTATAGTAAAGCACAATAGGGATGCTACAGTTTCTCAATTCTCATGGTGCAGGGATTATAGAGATTTGAGCATGGCTCAATGAACAACCGTTCTCTTCACTGACGAGTCCTGGCTCAGCTTAATCAGTGACTCTCACCGTACTTTCATACGGAGAGAATCAGGGATTCACTATCTTTCATCCAATGCTCGAGAAATCGACCATTACGGCAGCGGAGGCTTAATGGTCTGAGAAGACATCTCGTTGGATAGCCGCTCACACCTCCATGACTGAAAGAGGCATTGTTACTTCTGTGAATTATAGGGATGTGGTTTTGGAGCACAGTGTTCGGCTTTTCGTGGGTGCAGTTGACCATGAGTTTATTTTAATGAAAAACAACGCGAGACCATATATAACTCATCAGATTGACGAATTTCTGGAAAGTGAGCATACTAGCCGGATGGATTGGCTATTCAGATCACCAGACCCTTAGAATATGTCTGGGGAGCTTTGGAGAAGGCAGTTGCAACTTACATTTTACAACATTCCTCCTGGAACCATTCAAGGCCTGAAAATAAAGTTGCTGAACGAATGGGATTAATTTTCACAGGAACTCAAAAATTCCTTTATTTCCCGTATAAAATCACTATGTGAGATCTGTATATCTGTAAGACAGGACCGTACCCCCTATTAATCAGTATTTCTCGTTCTATTTTGCAACTGATGTTGCATACCTAACGATTCCGATGAGTGTTACGCACGATCATGCGGGTATATTTTAACTGCTAAAAAATTACCTTTTTACAATATATCAACCTTATGTTCGTACCAAATTTAATGAGTTCTAGAGATAATCGACTAAAACGGAAAATTCTCTTAATTTTGAATATAACAGTGTACTTTATATAGTTTATATAATACAGAAATAATCAGGAATTTTTCTGAAACTATCTAAACTTAAATCAAATAGCCAAATTTAAAAGATAAATAATAAGTTTGTATTGTTTTGCGAAATGAGCGTAATTTGTGTGGAGAAGGGGTAAGGCAATTTTTTCCGTGAAAAGCCTCACACTTTTCAGTTTTCTCCAACAGAGGGAGCTACGATTTGGTGGGAATTAATTATTTTCCCAGGGAAACAAAAATGAGGTAATCAAACAAATGATTGACGTTTTGGTTGATGTTGATATGATACAATAATTAACTAATTGAAAGAACTCTGAAAGTACCTAATGCTTCAGTTAAACTTTAATGCACTTAAGAAAAGTGTAACTCTTTTCATCATAAAATATAATCTTTTTTCCCCCTTCATTTTAAAACATATTGCAGATAGTAATGCGCTCATACATACAATTTACATATATGTTTGAGTGAACAGAATTAATATATTTGCGTTTGTTTTCTCGATCGCTGTATTCTGGAAGAGTTGCCTTTCGCCTAGCAAAGCAAAACGGCAAGAAGAAAAAAAAATTTCCGCTTCTGTCTTAATTTAAGTTTTGAAAAATGGAAAAATTTCATTAGTTTTTCGTCTCTCTCTTTTTTTTTTTTTTTTTGTATTTATATAATTTATTAACGTTGTAACACACTGTTGCTCCAATTGTGCGGCTAGGGATATGAAGAAAGGGAAAAAACTTTCTTTCAAAATATTTATTGTTCGAGCAAAAAAACCTCTAACAACAATTTTTTTTTTAAAAAAAAAAATAGCAATATTTCGTAATTTTATTCAACTTTATTTTTTTTTATCTTTAACTAACAAAACGTACTAAATTTTGAAAAAACAACAGCATTTTTTTCCATTTTCTTTTTCTTTACTGAACAGAAAGCTCTTTAAAGTTAGATTTCAGAAAAATGCGAAGATTATATGTAAGGGGAAACTGAGAGAGAAAACAGGAGGATAACGTGTAGTTGTGTGTTGTTTCTAATGCCACTTATATTGTGCCAAATTGAGGCCCATGAAATTCATCGTGGCAAGGGGCTAGATTATGTCTGCCGTTCACCGTAGCTTGGAGCATCATACAGACGACAGTGCGTCTTGGATCTTCCTCCCCCAAAAAAATTGAGAATGTGCATCTTGGGGGTGGCCTGGGTGCAGTACACGTGTTTGATGTCCCGCTTTTCTTCTACATGCTTAGCCGTTGACATCCAGCATATTCAATTTGATATGGAAATGGAGATATATATCCCTTTCCTATTCACCAATTTATTTTATCTTTCAGTCAGCAGATGGAAATTGGACAATCAATTTCTCGATAAGTGTTTTCAAAATGTCCTTCAAAATGTTTTTTTCTCACGTTTTAAAGCATTCAGTCGAACTGAAATTTTATATACGCGATTGTTTTGGATGACAACACGATACTTTCATGGTAATTAATAAAAATTAATTACCGCTTAATGTTGTGATTCTATCATATTTATATACATATTTATATTAATTGTAAATATTTAATAAAAAGTAGCTAAAATAAAAAATTTCTTTGTTGATCTAAGTAGGAATAGACTTTTTTATATATATATATTACTTGTGTGTGTGTGTTTAAGCTGTTGTTTTAATACCCGGCACATACCACGCACCCGTAAATTTCGAAATTATTTTTTTTTGGTAAAAGTACGCGTTATACGCCGGATTTTACGGTATTTGAGAAAAGGAGTTACTTATTTATGACCCCCCCCCAATATATCGCATAGTTGAGCGCCGCGTGGAAAACGGTGGCGACACTCGGGAGCAAAAAAGTGTAACTTCTCAGTAATCAAGAATGGCCTACGACAGTGGATCTTAAACTTTTGATAACCGCGGCTTCCCTATATGTATTAGCATGACATCGCGGGCTTCCAAGATTTAGAACATCCCTCCCCGACTTAATATTCTTGATCAAAATGCCAGTTCTAGTAGAGTTTTTTCCTCGGGAACTTTAGCACAGTCTACAGTTTTCCATGAGACCTTTCACTGTCTGTAAAAGAAGGAAATCTCACCGTTACATGATAGACTCCATGGAACCCTTAGAGGAACTCTTTGCACCCCAAGGGTCCTCGGACCACAGTTTAAGAACCGCTGGTGTATGGGAAAGTTTTGTGATCCCCAAACCCCTCCCTTGTGTAGTACGGTTCAGACGCAGATTTTTAAAACTTTCTATGCTACACTCCAAAGATGAAATGGCTTATCAAACATCACTGAAGCATCATGAAAAATGGGGGATGCTGAAATTTGAGATGATTTCCTTCGGACAAAAATATATTATAAAAAATATATATTATCCTTTTACAAAAATATATTATAACCGATTTTTTCTTCCTAAAAAATCTGATTTTCAAGTATATTTTTTTGTTTGAATAAAAAAAAATGTTGCCTTATATATCATAAATTACACAGGTCTGCAAAAAAAACTTTTTTTAAAGTTGTTTTGATTTTATTAACTGATCTTTATTTAGTTATTTGCGCTGATTTAAAAAATGGCATGGGTTTTTTTCTATCACGTAAGGTTTGCCTACAAAATAAAGGTAAAATATTTGAAAAAAGTACAAAAAACGAAAATTTTGTATTTGTTTTTATTATTTTAACATAAACTAAAAGAAAGAAAAACAAAGATAAATAGCTTAAATAAGAATAATAGTGATACACATGTGTTGAAAATGCTATTTTAAGTCTGTAAAAACGTTTTCCTTTCCCATCGAAGCTTCTTTTAGTACTTTTTCGGCTGTGTTCTTGTGAATTTTCCCGTTTTAATATCCAACAGTAGTCTGCCATCATGTTGACATTCCAACGACCTTGTATCTGCGCTCCATTTCTTTTATATCCTGATGGAAACGTTCTCCTTGTTCCTCACTTACAGCCCCAAGATTTTCTGGAAAGTAGTCCAGATGTGAGTGGAGGAAATGAACTTTGACACTCATGTTGCAGCCCAATATTTTGTAGTTTTATAACAATTCAGCAACCAAAGCTTTGTAGTTTGGATCTTTTTTGTTTCCAAGAAAGCCTGTTACAAGTTTAAGTGAATTCCAGGCATTCTTTTCTTTCATTTCCATTTTAGTGACAAAAGTTTCATCTTTTAAAAGTTTTCTTATGTCAGGCCCAACAAAGATACCCTCTTTCAGCTTAGCATCGGATAGACCAGGAAACTGTTCACAAAGATGCTTGAAACACTCTCCTTCTTTGTCTAATGCTTTCACAAACTGTTTCATTAGCCCCAATTTTATATGAAGTGGTGGAAACAAGATCTTCTTAGGATCTACTAAACATTATCTTTCAACATGATTAACTCCAGGAATAAGAGCCTTTCTGATTGGCCACGTCTGTTTTACGTGGTGTTTCCTGTCACGGCTATCCCATTCACAGAGGAAACATGGAAACTTTGTGTAACCACTTTGTTGACCTAGTAACATAGAAATAATTTTCAAATCACCACAAATGGTCCCTTTACGGTCAGAGTAGCTGAGCTTATTAAGAATAAATTCAAGATTTTCGTAGTATTCTTTCAAATGGACTGAGTGTCCAACAGGCACAGAAGCATATCGGTTACCATTGTGAAGAAGTACAGCTTTCAAACTCCTTTTTGACGAATCGATAAAAAGTCTCCATTCCTCTGGTTCATACATAATTTTGAACATTTCCAAAATTGCAGGTACATTGTTGCAGAAAACTAGGTCCCCCTCTTGCGTAAAAAAAAGGGACAAATTCCTTTTCTCTAAATCGGTACCACGAAAATGGAACTCCAGAGTTTAATAAATGTCTTTCTTTGAGTCTAGACCCTAAACCTTCCGCTGTGTCCTTTGGGAGGCCCAGATCTCGTACTAAGTCGTTCAAATCTGATTGAGAGAAAAGTTCAGGGTCATTTGTATCTGGATCGTAGCCATCATCACTGTCGCTGCTAATATGTGATATTTGGTCGAAATCGTCTAAAATATTGTCTAGGGTATCCGGAGGTGAAGGAATAGGCAAGTCAGGTCCATGAGGTACAGGGCGAATAGCCGAACGTATGATGGTTGGGTATGAAATGTCTTTCCTGTTTTTTAAATTGAAACCTTGCACTGAACAAGAACAAAAATAACAGTCATCACCGTGATTTTTAGGCTCTCTCCAAAGCATGGGTACTGCAAAACAAAATGACTTCTTACCTTGAAACCATTGTCTCAGTTCTTCAACACACACAGAACACCTGGCGCCCAAGATTTATTTTGGTCCCATAATTTAATACCAAAGTATGCAAAATACACCTTCTGAACAAAATTAGAAATGTTCCTTTGTTGCTTCTTGACGGTATAAGACCCACAAGTATAACAGAATCAGTTAGGAGAGTTAACACATCCTCTAGTAGCCATTTCTTTTAAATACCGTAGCACAAAACTGTTTGATGTTTACACCACAGTGGCTAGCTCCACACTGAGTCACTGACTGCAACCAAGGTCACGGCGCACGACGCCTGGCAGCCAGTAGGATTGGGGAGGGGGCAGACAGAATGAGACATATCTCGTTCCAGTAGGAACTGGTATTCCGAGTTTAGATTCATTGTCATAGCAAATAAATAGAATAAAACTGTGTTTCTAAATAACATACATTATTTAGTAACCTATTCACCATAAAAGATCCATAATTCAGACTAAATTCACCAATTATATAGGCTATAATATTGAAAAATCGTACGCATACTGGATCTGAAACCCCTGAAAATAAGAAAATTTCAGATGAAATTTGTGACTTATCTAAGGGTGATGGAATTTTTTCACTAGTTTTCCCGTAATCAGCTAAAAAAATATAGTTAAACCCACTAGTTAAATATACAACAATTTTTTCATCGCAGACCTGTGTTATACATAAAATATAACAAGTCCGCGTTCAGTGCTAAAAAAATTCTAAAAGAAAACTATACTTACCATTTATCAAATTTTGCTTATAAAAGGTAAAAAAGTAAAGCCGATTAAAATTACGAGATGTTACTAATTTCTTAAAAACAAGTAATATTAAAAAAATTGTAATTCAATTCCTACTTAGATCAACAAAGAAAAAATTTTATTTTAGCCACTTTTTATTAAATAGTTACAATTAATATAAAAATGTATATACATATTTATATTAATCACAACTTTAAGTGATAATTAATTTTTATTAATTATCATTAAAGTATCGTATTGTCATCCAAAACAATTGTGTATATAAAATTTCAGTTCAATTGAATGCTTTAAAACGGGAGGAAAAAAACCTTTTCAAGTTTTGACACAAGTTACAAAAAAGGATGCCAACGTGGCTGTATTTGTAATTCCTTAAATAATTAATTTTAATCAATTAATTTTCCTTAATTATAATTAATTTATTGTATTGCCATCCAAAATAATCATGTATATAAAATTTCAGCTCAATTGAGCGCTTTAAAATATATTTTATTAACGATTGAATATTCCACCAAGATAAATAAATATATAGAGAGTGTGAGTTAATAGTAGGAATTGAAAAAGAATACGTTTTTTGACATTTTTTTTTCAGAGTAAATAATAAATATTTTGAATGGACAGTTTTTAATTTTTCCTTGTTTCTCATATCCAAAACTTCACATTTAGAATAACATTGATACTACATTGGTAAATTGAAAAATTATTTAAAAAAAACTAGCGAGTATAAAATAGTGAAATGTCCCCATTTTTCAAAATTTCTATCTTTTTTTTCGTTTATTGTAACTTTTACAGTGTACATCAATCGAAAAAGAGGGGAAAAAAAGAGTTTCGACTCACTCACACACACTCTACGATATACCGGGTGATCAAAAAGTCAGTATAAATTTGAAAAATTAATAAATCTCGGAATAATGTAGATAGAGAGTTAAAAATTGACACACATGCTTGGAATGACATGGGGTTTTATTAGAATAAAAAAAAATAATAATAAAGTTCACAAAATGTCCGACAGATGGCGCTGGACAACAAAACGTCAGTGACTGCGCGTGAAAATCGCGTAGAAAAGGGGCTGTCATGAGAGAGAGAATCAGTGATGAATGAACCGCAAAATTTTTTCTTTTTAAATTCGTTTTTAATTTTAATTTTAATTCATTACTTAATTTTCAATGCTGTACCCCATCAGGCACGCCTCTTCTAAATTCTTACAATCTGGTACAGCCAAACGAGAGGTAAATCACCCAGTTCCACCGACCAATCACAGTGCTTGCTTTCAAACTCCAGTTCACAGCAAACTACCTTGGTTTCCTCCTCAGACTCTTACGCCATCCCCCCTCCTACGCCTTGCCACCACGTCAGCTTCTACGATCTTCCAGCCAGCCAATCAGGTAGCTCCATGCTCCCCATTCAGGACTATTCCACTCCCACAGGCAACATTCACTTTTCATGTTATGGGACGGAGGAACGCTCCGCGTTCCATGTCCCAATAAATCATACACAGTCATACACAGAGAGAATCAGGTGCACCAGCAGTCGCAGCATGTTGACGTTACCTGAAAAGGCACTGTTAGTGAAGCTGTATTATCTGAATGGGGAATGTGCTAGTGCAGCGTTACGTGCCTATCGCCATATGAAGGGGTAAAGGTCCGTTGACAAATGCAGCTGTGGCGAGAATGATTTCGAAGTTCGAAGCGACGGGTTGTTTAGACGATAGACCCCGTAGTGGCCTACCGAGCACACGGCGGAATGCTGCTGAGACGGTTAAGGATGAAATGGAGACTGTAGCGGGTTCGTCTATGCACGGGGAAGTCAGAGCTCCTGCAGTCGCACGTCGCACCGGCATTCCATACACTACTGTTTGGTTGGCACTTAGGCGTACCCTCCGATTCTATCCGTACAAAATCCATCGGCATCATGAATTGTTACCTGGCGATTCCGTGAATCGGAGGGCATTTGCGGTGTGGGCGTTTCAAAAGATGGCGGAAAATGACGATTGGTTGAGTAACTTGTTGTGGACCGAAGAAGCTCATTTCACGCTCCGAGGGTCTGTCAACACCCACAACTGCAGAATTTGGGCTACTGAAAATTCTAGACCTGTCATGGAAACTCCATTGCACGACGAGAAAGTCACGGTATGGATTGGATTTACCACATCTACCGTTATCGGGCCTTTTTCTTCGAGGAAATGCGTGATTCTGGTTTTGTAACTGCAACCGTGTCGGGTGAGCGGTACGCCGATATGTTACATAATCGCATCATCCCCAGCCTGGCTGATAAACACCTGCTGGAACGTACGATTTTTATGCAGGATGGCGCTCCACCCCATATTGCTAGACGCGTGAAAGATCTCTTGCGCAGGTCGTTTGGTGATGATCGTGTGCTCAGCCGCCACTTTCATTATGCTTGGCCTCCCAGGTCCCCAGATCTCAGTCCGTGCGATTATTGGCTTTGGGGTTACCTGAAGTCGCAAGTGTATCGTGATCGACCGATATCTCTAGGGATGCTGAAAGACAACATCCGACCCCAATGCCTCACCATAACTCCGGACATGCTTTACCTACACAACATTATTCCTAGACTGCAGCTATTGTTGAGGAATGATGGTGAACATATTGAGCATTTCCTGTAAAGAACATCATCTTTGCTTTGTCTTAATTTGTTATGCTAATTATTGCTTTTCTTATCAGATGTAGCGCCATCTGTCGGACATTTTGTGAACTTTATTTTGTTTTGTTCTAATAAAACCCCATGTCATTCCAAGCATGTGTGTCAGTTTTTACCTCTCTATCTACATTATTCCGTGATTTATTAATTTTTAAAATTTATACTGACTTTTTGATCACCCGGTATATATAGAGAGAAAAATAGATAGAAATAAAGAATTATTTTAAAAGTTACATATAAAAACTTTGGTATCCTATACTTGTGTGGTAGAAAATAAATAAAAAATTACAAAAGTGATCAACTTTTATAATTTATTGATGTTTATAGAATTTTATGAAAGGATCGTGACCCAAACATTGATGGTAATTTTTTTTAATATTGTTGAATATTTGTCTATATTATATGTGCGGTTAAATTATTTCGAAGTAAAAAAAAATTAGTATAACATTTCTAAAAATAGGTATAAGCAAGTAGCTATTCCAAAAAAGGTATTTAAATTATATGAAAATTAACAAATATTTTTGATCAAAAAACATTTTCAGATACTTTATTATAAGTTATCTGCACATTTAAATCCATGAATTTAACTTCGTTCGAATGTGAGTTAGTTTTTAATAAGTTAAGATAGTCAAGGTAGAATGTAATATTTGGTTTAAGTTCTCACATTTTACTAAAAATGATCAAATCATCAAAATGCAACAGCTAAAAATGTAGGATTCGTTATCAACCCGATCTATTTCAAAAAAGAAAAAGAAATGGAAGATGCAAATAGACATAAACCAATCAATTACTGGCAGAACCCCCTAATTTACTTAAGACGGTTTTGATTGAAAGTAATGAAGCTTTCATGTAATTCAAGTTTAACCAGATGGCTAAACTTTTTTCCAGTTTTATTGTGTTATTTAAATAATATGTATCATTTACAAGCATAAGAACACTAATCATATCATCAGTATCTCTCTCTCTATTAGGTTTATATTTTTTTTAAATCAAAACCATGCACAGAAAAAAAAATCATCTCGGCGTTTAGGACATAAACAATATTTAAGTTTTTTTTTTTAATTATAGCTGCTTACTTGAAGTTATCAACTTTTTATCTGAAGAACGTATTATAAAATACTTCATAATTTGTGAATACATGTATTAATTCATTTGTAATACCACAGAATTTAACAATTTTTTATAAAATTTAGGGGTTGTAAAAAATATTTTAGGATATTTGATATTTCTAAAGTAAATACCTAATTCTTTATTTAGTGCTAAAAGAGTATTATTAGTTATTATTGTATTTAAATATTTGGAATATGTTATTATTTAAAATGGGATCATCCAGTATATATTATAATAAAATTTACAAATAAGGTCAACATTTTCAAGAAACTTATAAATATGTGTTATCTCAAAATCTCTTTTCAAATTCTCTATAGAAAGTCTAAGATCTTCAAATTAAAGCTGTATATAATGACTGTACTTGAAAATTATATAGAATTTAAGAATGTGTTTCTGAGATATTGGTAGATTATTGGTTTAACTGTTTTGTTGAGAATCTTTTATGATATGTGTTTGAAAGATATGGAATATATTGCTTAGCGATAACTTCGTATATTGATAAAAATAATAGAAACGCATAAAGAAAATTTTCCAAAAATAAAAATACATGGCTTAGTGTTTAAAAAAATTTATAAAAGAAAAAAGTAATTTTTGAAAAATTCAATCCCAAGAAGTGTTATAATTAACTAGAAGGGCTGAATAAGAAAAAATTTCTATAATATTAAAAAAAAAGTATTTAAAAAAACTATATTTTATAAAAGTTAAACATCGATTAATATTTAATCTTAAAAATTATCAGCTTAGATATTTTTATGGCTATTATAATGTTACCGAAATAAAATATTTCAAAGAGATTGAATAAATCTTTATACTCCTTATATTATTCCATAATTAAATTAAAAATTGATTTTTAAGCATGAAAATAACTTTTTATTTTTACTTTTAAAATTAAAGGAAAAATAACAATCATTCAAATCGAATTTTCAAACGTAAAAATTGTCATTTTTCAAAATTATTACCTGTTTAGCAAGAGAATGAAAAATGGAACTTTCTTTAAAAAGAAATGAATTATGTGATGGAACAAAGATTTCTTTTTCAACGCTGATAAATTTACTTAGTTAAATTATCCTAACTATATCATTGTTAATAATAACATACTTCACTTCATTCATTATAAATAGTAACATTGTAGTTAGTTATTTTGAGTGATAATGATTCTATAAAATCTTTTTTTTTCAGCACCCAGTACTACTGGGTTTCCTTTGGTCATTCCTGATCCATTCTTTGAGTGGCCAACCTCAGATAAGCAATCAGGAAACAAACAAAGTTTATGCCTATTCCTACCATTTCCAACATAATGGCACAACTAATTCCAAAGATATTCTTAGAACAGTTCTTGGAAATGATCCCGATTTTGAAATTGATCCACCAGCCGGACAGAGTATCATAAAGACATTTTCAAGTCCAAATATTCGTGGATTTTTTACCAAAGGTGTATTGCCGGCGGGACCTCTCAATACTGGATTTGGGCCACGCCACAATACAAATGCAGCCATCGAAAACATCAAAAAAGTTGTAGAGTCCAATCTTCAACCACCGAATATTGCTACTGGATTGCTGCCACCTATTTCTCCAGACATATCGAATGGTTTCAACAGCGGATTCAATAATGTTAATGATATAAATCTCAACTTTCAAAAGGAAGATTTTCCAAAAATCCCACCACCACCTCCTCCTCCATTGCCCTTTCAAAATCAAGATAATTTCCCTAAAATTCCCCAGCCTCCTCAAATTCCAACAGTCGTCCAAAATGATTTCCCAAAAATTCCAGATCCTGTGACAAACAATAACGGTGTCTCAAGAGTAGAAAATTTCTCTTCAAATACTCCAGATGGAGGTAAAATACAAGGGCAGATTGAAACATTTTCATACAATCCACCTCCAGTAACAAATTCCAATTCTAATTTCCAACAAAATGCCCAAGGATTTCGACGCCATGAAAATTTCGTTAATAATAATGATCAGGTCACAGGACATCGCACTCAGTCTTACTTTCGACAATCGTTCAGAACTGTGACACCTCATTTAGATTCAAATGATGGGCAACAAAATAATAGAATTGGCAGGAGTAATGTGGGAAGCAGAAACAACAATAATCAATGGTGGAATGCTGTAAATGTCCTTGGGGAAAATAAAAATAATTTCAATAGCCCTAATACTGGAAATTTAGGGCAACAGATTTCCCAAAACATTAATCAAATTAAAAATAATCTTAAAAATGAAATGAATAGACAATTTGGTAGTAGACTTTCAAATCTCAATAACAGGAATAATTTTCAAAATAATTACAACAATAGACAAGGAAATTCCAATAATATTTATAACAATAATCAGTTGTCTAACAATATTGATTTTAGAAAACAACAAAACTCAAATAATGTTTTTAATCAAAGAGTAGACACTTTCAGAAATAATCAGAATAACAATAATAACAATGGATATTCCAATAATGGTTTAAATAATCAGCAAAATAATGAATATAACAATAACCGAGCACCGGTTAATATACCATTCAACAATCAAAACAACAATGGTTATCAAGCAGGTAATGCAAGGGTTACTAACTTAAACAATAGGTTTAACAATGATGATACAACAAAGAAAGTGCTTAACATTATTAATGATGTTAATGCGCAATTAAATAATTTTCACAGTAATGTTGGGGAAAGAAATAATAATTTCAGATTAACCTGGGACGATGATATTGGATCAAACTTTAACACTGACTGGAGTAGGCGCCAATCCACACCAAATGGAAGACCATTCTCGAATGCCCATTCTGGACCTTTGAATAATCAGGCAGCTCCTAAGCCTAATGAGATATTAAAAACCACGATAGAAGCTTTAGCTGGAAATAGAGAATTTCCTATTCCCCCGATTCCAGATATTGGTAACCAAGCAGGCAATTACAGGAATGCAGGAGGTGGGGGTGTAGAAAGGTTCTTTGGAGTTGACAAAATAGTCGAAGGCCCGAATTCCTTCAGTAGAAACCAGCATAGAGGGTATGAAAGAAATTTCCATGTGAATTCAAACAGTGGATATCAGCATAACAACCAATGGTCGAGTAATACTGTTCGAAGACTGGATGCCTTGAGCTCAAAACCAGATTTCAGCAAAGATTTCATTGATGTCTTTAGGGATGACTACTAAATATTTTCATTTTGTCCATACTTAGTGCAATATGCGAACTAATGTGCATTTGTAAAATCAGAACTTCGAATCCAAATGATGAACAACTTTGACTTTGAACGATATACTCTAATAGGGTGAAAAGTATCTTGAAAAGGTTATGTAACTTTTGAAACCATATTTTATGACTGTGCGAGTTTATATTATTAATTTAAGAAAATCATATTTATTTGTGAATAATATAAGATTATTTTTCGAATTACAAATTCAATGTTAATAATTACACGGAATTCTTAAAGTACTCAAAATGATAAGTGCCATGTCTTCTGTTAGAGTTTTTTGAAAATACTTGTTTTAAATGTCCATTGATGTCAAGATTTTAATTTTATTTCAATTACCTCTTTATATATAATATGTATTTGATATGTATTATTACTACCATCATAATTTTATACTGTTGTAAAAGTTTTCATATACAACATTAAAAGCAGAAATAAACGAAATAGTTCAATTTTTTTTATTTAATAAAGATTTTGGAAAACAAAGCATATGAAAAATTTTAATTTTACGATTTATATTATATTTACAGAATTACTAAACAACCAGCTATCATTGAAACGAAAGATTCCTCAATTGACATTAAATCTACTTTGGTTCATGAAGTTCGTTGATGTTATTCTCTTAATAATATATTTATTTTTAATATCAAAAGCTAAACTTTTACTGGCTAAATAAGATTTAACGTTTCGTTGCCAATTTTCAGCTAATTTTCACTATTCTTATTAAATCAAAATGAAGACCTGTTATGAAATAAAATTAACAAAATGAAGAGTAGTTATTAATTTTATCCCTTTTTAATTCAAAGCACGAAAACTGTCATGCTGGAACAATATCTAGTAAAATACATGACTAATAGTTCCTTAACAAGCGGGATAAACCACATTTTCCAGCCCACGAATTCTTGAATTAGAGGTCATTTGAGTAAACCTCTTGGGAGAGTCTTAAGTAAATGGTGAAGGCTGTTTTCAAATAAGTAAATAGGGTGTAGGTGTTGGGTATTCTTGTCATCTTTTAACGTCCTTCATAATTTTCGTGATCTATGTATATTTTTTGGTTTTGTGAATTAAATAATTGCATGTTATTTTTTGTCTATTATGTGTATTATTATTTTTTTATGTGAATAACTGATGTAAAATAAAAATTTTATTTTTTATTGTGTCTGTCTGTTTTGCATACCACAAACTTGGATTCATATGGTTTAAGACAAATCAGCTATTTGTATTATAAAATAAGCTGTATTTTTTACAATATGTAAATATTTTCCTACAGACATCAAAGGCTGTGGGTCAAAAATGCTATAACAGTAGGTATTTATCAAAAGAGTGTGCCCATATGAAATGAAAAGTGTACTAAAAAATAATTACTATTTTGTTCAAGGCAACAAATCTCTGTCGAGATTCCATCTGCTAATTTATAACTTGATTCACAGTCAGTTCTCTTAAAATACTTCTATGTTCTTGTATCTGAAGACAAAGGAACGGTAAAAATTATCTGACTATTTATTTTAATTCTTCAAAAAGTACAACTTATTAAAACATTGACATTCACAAAAAACAATCTTTAGAAATATATAGAAAATAATCAAGATTACAGACACTCAGACATTAACTAAAAATAACGAAAATTTGTGCAATTTACATGCAATCAAAGCTTATTTAGAGTTCCAATTAACTGTTTGAATTGTTCAGTTCTTGAGATGAAAGGAAAAATAATTATTTTATAAAGCTGTTGAATATATATATAAAAGTTCTTATGACAATATTTAAATTCTGGATAGAGTTATTTTTATAGAATTATATTTATACTGACCAAATTAATTCAGAGTTAATTTAATTGAGAAAAGAATCAAGCTTATGCAAGCACTAGTTTTAAAGTGAACGCTGAAAAAAAATCATGTAAAGAAATAATATTAAAAAAACATATATATTTTTGGTGTGTTGTCAAACAAGACTATTAAAATATTTAGCAGAAAAACAAGGTATAAACACCTTTCAGATTTAAAAAAACATAATATTAGTGTTCACAAAGTATGAGTTTTAAGGAAATACTGATCAAACGTGCAGAAATATCGTGGCAGATTAGGGCTCACAGGTAACTTTGTATTATAAGTCATTATATATATTACACAAAGAGAGAAGCTTTTATACATGTTTCATTCTCTATCAAAAATACTTGTTCACCCGGAGAAGTTTATCTAACGAAATTCTGACGTGAAATAGAAATATTACTTATGTTTAAATGAAGCTTCAATTCAGCTAAACTTGATTTAGTGTATAGTTCAAACGAATGTTGAGAATTCGGAGGTTTCAACTCCGGAGCTGACGTTAGTCTTTTTATTTATTTATTTTTTTCCTATTATCAAATTCAAGATGTGTCTCCTCAGAGCAATTAAGCTTAACACTTTTTTTTATTTCAGAATATATAAAAATTCACACAGCTTAATATAATCTTAAGCAAATTTCTCTCTAATACCATCCCATCCTACCCAGAAATTTTACCATCTTTCGAGCATTATGAGGAGCTTCTATATAAAATAAACTTTAGCCTTTGTTTGAATCTGAATGTACAGCTTCATGATTTATTTTGTTACCCAAATATTGTTGTTGCTTCTTATGGCAAAATTGGAAATCAATCCATTCACATCAGGCCAATCACCAAAGAGAGAGAGAATGGTACTGCATAAAAACCTAAAAGCTAAAAACACCCAATTACACAATTAAAAGCTTAAGGATTGAAAACGCAAAAGTTTTAAGGGAAGGCAAAGATACTAGAAGTGTCACAACAAGTGTTTTTAGCTTTTCAATACAGTAGGCGAACATGAACTCTATGTTATACCTTTGGGTCAAGGTCTGGGTAGACAAACAAGTGAAATTTATTCATAATGTCTGTTTTACAAATAGAGGAAGGGCTGTTCGTCAGAATGCCTATTCTGCTATATTCTGCCAAGCAATCCTGCCCTGTTTTTAGTCTGAAATTAGCCACTGCCTCTTTGCGTGTTCTATGACTAAACTCATATCAATCACCCTATAGTGATCTCAATCGATTGTTTTCATTCGTTAATAAGATATCAAGTTAAAATCGCAGGTATACAAACGTGTACCTTAGGTTTAAAGAGGTTACTTTACTAAACTTTTTCTCAAGCTCATTCACTGATAGCCAATAGTCAGTCAGATAGCTTCTCTGGTTGTACGGCCAGAGCAGTCTCCGCGCCACCGACACAGCTATGGTACCCACTCCGAGACCGAAGCAAGTTCACTTAACCCAACTGCCAATGAGAACGCTCCCTCTCATCTCAGGTGGGAAGGGCATGTCTCTTACTCGATAGTCCATACCTGGCGCTATAGACTGCTTCCCCATTTTCCGGGCATTTAACTTTTCTCCGGCTCCCACTGGTCAATATAGTCAAACCATTTCACTCCTTTCTGACAGAATCTGCAAATTTTTTTGCTTTAAAAAAATGGTTTTTTTATATTACCTTCTCATATCTTAAATATAAAGTGAATTTTTCTTAACGCTTAATACTAATTTTTCAATGATATATTATAATTTTTATGAAAAACCGTATTTACTCGAATCTAAGTCGCACCTTTTTTCCGATGTTAGCCTACTGAAAATTGGGTGTGGCTTAGAATCGAAGAAAAAAAATATTCGTTGAACGGGACAATTATAGCAATTACAGGTTCAGGCATACATTTTAAAAGTTTATAGCACTGGTAAAATAACAAGTTATTTACTTCATATTAGTTCTCATTTTAAATTTATTTTAATTCCATAAAATTGGATATTGATAAACCATTTTACACTATCTTTCATTTTTCGCAAAAACATGTTAAAATTAAAGGTGTGGCCTAGAATCGATGGCGGCTTGGACTCGAATAAATACGGTATTTTAACTGTAAAACAATATTACCATAAAAAATTTTCATTTTGTGTGATTTAACTTTTAGCTTATTAATAGTAAAATTTCTCTTACGAGCTATGTAATCCAGCGTTTCTCAAAACTGTGGGGCATGCCCTCCTAGAGGGCATGTTAACTCTACGAGGGAGGCGTGAGCGTATTGAAAAGTTGAAACAAAAGTTTATTTCAAAAAGAATTATTAATTTACTGAAAGTAAACAAACCAAATACATTCTGACATAATAAAAAATAAAATTAACATTTACACTGATATAATATACTTATAAGTGTATTATTACACTGCACAACGTATTTTATAATTAATTTAAAAATACTAAGTTAATAATAAATTTAATAATTACCAGTGGTTCCATGGGATTGTCACAAATAAAATTATATACAAAAATTAACACTTGTCTTAATAATTTGTGCGGTTTATAAATAATCCCTTCACTGCCGATTAAAAGTTATCGATTCGCTCCCTAATTCCTCCATTTTCCAAGTAAGAGATTGTATTAATCCTACATGTATTGGTGTGGGAGGAGGGAGGGAGAAAAGGAATAAATAAGGAAATCTTCTGATATAAGTAAATCCTTCGCAAACACTGTCAAGGTCCTTTTATTGCATTTCAAAGCCTTCGGAATAATTTTATGGATAGCAGTGCACAGAAAATACCCTACTTCGAAAAGACGTATATATACGTCCGGGGTAATTAATGCTTTGGTTGAGTAAGACATATATATATATACGCTGGTAGCACTTAAGAGGTTAAAATCGTATTGCAGCTTTAGCGTCAAAGTATAGTAGTATTGAATCAATAGATTGCTTTTTGTATGGAGGGGACGCGATGAAAATTATGATTGAATATTGGGTCGCAAATATTGAAAGTTTGGGAAGCATTGATGTAATCAATATCATGCTATCACAAGACTGGAGATCAAGGCCCGAGAGGCTCTAAGTATGCCTCCACCTACAAAATCAGATCATGGTTTCCTTCATGAAATCTATTCCGATCACTCATGAGTACTGCAACCTTCCTATAACATGAAATTTCCTATCCCATTCAATTCTCATATCACGATGTTTCGTTCTACAACAGCAAATTTATTCACTTTCCATTTTGAGCTGTGACTACCGAAATACTACACTTTCTCTTTGGTTTTAAAAAAAATATTGCTGATACATATCAGCAGGGGAAAAAAAGGACCTTTTCACTTCCGTATCCCATAAAGCTATCAAAAACGTGTCATGCAATAACAGTGAAATAAAAAGTATTTCAATAAGATGTAGTTTTAGCGCATGCAAAACTATTGAAGGATTTCTACACTAGCTTAAAAAAAATTCTAGATACACTTGCCTCCGAAAGTCTGCGTACAGGCAATCTTCTTATGTGTTTATACTATAATTACCATTAAAATCTCGCTTTAGAAAATCAAAATACTTGTCAGCAATTCTTCAAAAGTTCCTTATTCAAACAACAGCAACAAAATTTACCTTAACGAGAAAAAACAAGAATGACCACAAAATAATCACCAACCATCCACGCCAAAAGTCTGTGTACACTTACAAAATAGAGCTTTTAAAGACCTTTTATTGTAAAATAGTTGCACTAAATCGTATTTTTAAGTAATAAGCTTCTCTTAGAATCTGAGATTTAAAAGCTTTTGTGGTACCATGACAGGCAACAGAATACAGATCGATATATTATTGAAAGAAAACATCATATATTTTCAGAAAAGGGGGGAATTTTTAAAGCAATTGTTGAATTTGTTAATAGGAGACATTCATTGATCCAAAAAGTGTTCATAAACTACAAATCAACTAAAATTTTACCTTCCAACCAAGATCCGGCCACCCGTCTACAGTGTTTCCTCGAGAATCTTGCTTTGTAATACGCTCTATAAAAATAAATCCCCGACTATAAGCTTCACAAATAGCTAGAAATGTTGCTGAGATATTGCAAAAAGTGTGACTTTAACTACAATTCGAAGAGAACTGAAAAATAACGACTTTCATAACCGAGTTGCATTCAAGAAGCCATTCATCTCTCGAGTGAACTGAACTAAGAGAACTTTTGCCAAAAAAACCAGATAGGACATATAATTATTGGAAAAATGTAATACATTCAATTGAAAGTAATTTTTGGAATTTAACATCAAAAAGCATGAAAATATGCCTGCAAAAATTCCTGGAGAGATCTGAAGAAAGAGAACCCTTTTTCGACTATCAAACATGGAGGAGGAGTCATAATGTTTGAGGGTGCATTGGAAGCCTTTCGGCTTGTAATCTGGAATTTATTGAAAGAACAATGTACAAAATTGTCAATTGAAGTAAGATATCAGGGCGTATGCCGAGAAATTTGCGGTGGGTAATGATTTTTACTTTCAGCGACACCAAGGTACCATGCAAATGGCTCACATTGTGAAGTCATTGTGAAGTCGTGGCCGTTCTGACATGTCCCAAACTAATTTTGAAAGTCAACCTAGTCCCAAGACCTAAGAAGAATACAGCATTTGTGGGATTTACTGGAGTGAATAATCAGGGAGAACGTAATAACATCCAAGGAAATGCTCAAATCTGTCAAAGTAGAAGAATGGAAAAAACCCTCCACAAATGAAACAACTAAGCTAGTTAAATCCTTGCAAATTTGTTGAGAGAGTTATAGAAAGAAAAGAATTCTTTAAAAAGTATTAACTTTTAGTTACCATCCATTGTTGTAAAGGTTCTTTCCAGTGTACGCAGACTTTTGACTCACGCGATTTGTGTCGTTCTCAATTTGTAAATATTGGTATTATTTTAAATAACATTCAGGTGATTGTTTCTTATACTATTTGAATTTACGACGTTAGAGGAAGAAATAAAAAATAGTATTGATTCAGGAAGACTTCATTTAAATAGCGATCTTTGCATGAATATGAAAAGTGATTGCCTGAACGCAGACTCTCGGAGGCAAGTGTATATCTACATTGGCCATCAAATATCTATACTCATTGTCTAAAAGTTAGGAAATGTTCCGTTTCGGAAGAAAAAATTAAAAAGAACGGTATCTCTCACAATTTATTTGAGACAAATACTTGCATTCGCGTTTTCTAGACTGACCTCTAATTCGAATTTGCCCAAGTTCTTATATAACAGTACAACATGACAAAAATTAATTAGCTTAATGAGGACACCAATAATTTTATAATAGATGTTCTCAATAACTTTATTCTGTTTATTAAGAGCAAAAAAGAATCAGAGCAATTTATACCATGAACTCAATTTTCAAAACACAAAGGTTCAACGTCCACGAATTTATTTATAAATCCACAATTGGCATATTTTCCATATAATTTACATCCACTATGCTAATAACAAGGTCATAAAGTTTTTTTTGATTTCGAAAGATGGGTGGCAAAATTTATTCAACTCACTTCATTTTCCCTAAGATTTAACATATTGCCCCCCACTAACCTAATTTTACTTCACAACACCTACACTTAAACAGAATCAATTCTTATGAGATCTTTACCCACAAATACATGTCCTTCAATTATTTATTTATTTTACTTAATGGTTGCAGTCAAGAAAGTGCTTAGACAACTTTCTTAGAATTAATCAAATATGGCAGGCACTTAGGTCACAATTTTCAATAAAATATGAATTCTAAATGCAAAATTTTTTTTACATGATTAGCTGTGATAGGCAATTTTTGGTGACAAGTTAATTAATGGTTTACATATGAGGAGTAATTAGAAATAAAATATTTACCATGAAAAGCAATTTAAATTAATTCTAATCACGTCTTTTAAAGAACCATTAGGAGCCTTTAGGCTCTCATGGCATTCGAGATAGTTGACGACAGATGCTATTTAACTATGTTAACGTGCTGTTAAATGGGATATTTGCTATAGGGCATAACTGATGAAATTTATTAGAAAAAGGCGTTAATCGACACATTTAAACATCATTAGATGATCATGAATGTATTATTCATTAAATATTCATTATTTATTTAAAAATAATCAATTTTTTAAGTATTAGAGTTAATGAAAAAACTCGAAACTATATATATGCTGTTGAATATGCTAAGATGAACATGCTTTTAAGAAGGTTGAATTTTTAGCGCACTTTTTTATCTTTTTAGAATAGAAACATAAACATTTTATTTTATCTGCTTAAAGTCACTACATTCAATTTACAAATGAAAAGATAATTTTATGTACTTATTTATATAATTATAGTACTAGTTCCAGAGATTATATGTATATATATAGGAACCAAGATTTAACTATTTATTTTTTAATAAAAGGTATTTTTGATTCCATAAATATTTTATCAGAAGAGATTTTCTATTCAAGAGAATTATTCCCAATACATAATAAAAATGCATTTTAAATGGATGGAACTAATGAACCACTACGGAAGGTTTTACATATAGCACTATAGCATTATCATTATCATTATGTAACAACATAGCACTATCACATTATTTAAAAATGCGCGTTAGTTTCTTTCTTGTGTTTTTAGTTTTTCATTTTATTACATAAATTTTATTTTTTCCCGAAGTCATTTATGTAAGTATACAAAAAAATGTACTTCTAGTTTAGTATATAACGGCGTACGAGGAAGCAATCTAGTAAGTGAGTGCGTATTAACATCACATTTAAAGCAGCATAAGGGTTACTGGCAACGGACCTCGTAATTTTGAGCCACCGTTATTTGATGAAGAAACCTGAGCCGACACCCTACTTTTTTAACTTCAACATCACGCTACTAACGATAGGACTTTAAACCACGACAGATTTAACGTGCATTAGCCCCTTTACATGCTCGACCTTCATTTTGATCGGGACTCGAACCCGTGAACGCCGGCTCTAGTTCGTGGCCATGGCCACTAGGCTACCATGACCATGGGGAAGCAGTCGAGAAGAAGATTGAATTTAACAATTTCTTTAGCAGAAACAGCCATCAACAGGGACGTCTTAAGATTGGGCTATCTGGGCCCAGGCCTAGTTTCGTTCTCGACTCAGTCAAAAAAGATCATGGCCCGGATAATTTTAATGGGGAAATGTTATTCCCGTACACATGCTCCGAAACACAGGGAATTTCAAACTGCATGTCAACTCTAAAAGTGGAATGACTATATTATATGAGGACCGTTGTTCATGTCCAGGCCCAGGCCTATCACCATAAACAATCCTTCAACTCATTTAGTCAAAATGCAGCCATCGGACGAGCTGGTTTGTGGGACTATGAGTCGTACACACAATTATTTGTTTCAAATTACCGTTTGCAAGAATATTAGACATTGCATGCTATATACCAGTGCTGCCCCACCTTTTTATCGTCGCCGACCGGTCAACGTTTGATAATTTTACCGCGGTTTGCTAAGGATATGTACTAAGGATATAGAAACATGTAGTTTATATATTTTGGATTGTTTTGACTTAATAATTTTAGTTTAGTTGTATTTAAACATTCCTTCAGAATAAAATACAGTTGCACCAAAAAGAAGAAAAGAATATAAAGTGATTTAAATAAAAAGTCACACAAATCAGAGAAAAAAACCAAAGTAAATAAAATGGAAATAATTTAATATTTTTAGGGTGGCCCAGTACCATTTGATCTACGGACAAGTAGCGGTTCGAGGGTTGGGGACCACTGCTATATACTGTCTTCTTTTAAAGATCACAGGTAGTGCTTACTTTTGCATAGGGGCCTGGCAGTGGTGTAGTGTAGGGTGTGCAGAGGGGGCCATGGCCCCGGGCGGCATACGGAAAAGGGCGGCGGCAAGCACTGCTATATTTAAAATCAAAAATTATTTCAAACTCCAAATCGCACCCTCGCATTGAAACTGACGGAAACAAGAGAAAGCTTTAATACACGCACAGATGCAGGATGTTAATTAGTCGCCATGGTAATCGTATTCGTTTTTATGTTGCTTAGGCTTCTGGCAACCGGTACTGTGTGAAATCAATGATGATCAAAATTATTTGGAAACAGAGGGGCTAAATATCCATCAATATGCTAAAAAAATACATGCTTTACAGACCGTATTAGCAGCAAAAAGAGAGTAATTCATAGATGACGCTTTAATATATGCTAAAAGTTTATGTGAAGAGCTTAAAATTTTTTTTGAACCCCCAAGAGGAATTAGGAGGAAGCATATATTTGGCGACGAAAATAAAGATGTTCAGTTATATATATATATATATATATATATATATATATATATATATATATATATATATATATATATATATATATATATATATATATATCGTACGAAGATGATTTGAGACGAACAATGTTTTCTTCAATAGACAAAGTAACTGCTGAAATTAGAGAAAGATGCCAACAGTTGCAGAATCTAGCGCAAAAATATGCTTTTTTAAGGCCTGCAGTGATATTGAGTATGGACGAACTTAACTCAGATCAAGATAAGAATAAAGTCAAGGCATTAATAAAGAAGAATTCCAACTTGACCGCGTACTACAAGCTTTTGTAGCTGCAACTGACCCAGGCTATAAAAAAAAGAACTCATTAGGTTCGGCTCTCTGGGTTTATTAAAATATATTATTGAGTCCAAACTTGAAGATGGCTTACCAAACATTGTCATAATGTTGAGACATCTGCCATCAGTAATGCCAGTTGCGAGAGAAGCTTCTCTAAGCTAAAATTAACCCTCTAACCGGATAGCACGGAAAATTCCGTCAGTGTAAAGATGCTTTGAAAATGGACTGCACGGATTTTTCTGCCTTCAAGTAACGTTTTCAAAAGCGGATTAGCCGCACTTTTCTGAAATCCTTTCCCCCTTTTAAGGTTTAACATCTTGAAAGATAATGAGGGACGGAGGAAGCAACACAGTAGGAGTTTTATGGCTCGCAGGGAACCCCGTGTTTTGACCCTGGGGCAATCATAAAAAATCGAGGGGAAATTTCTTTAGACCCCAGGAAGTGTTAATTTGTTACCTCGTTTTTTTAAAGTTTTGTAAAAGTACCAACGCATAAGTAAAATATGTTACAATTCCCTTTGGTTTCATATTAATTTGAAACTGTAACAAGTTGGGGCGTGTCAGTGCAATCTGCTATTTTATATAGTTAGACAAATTATCTTTTTTAAGTATATTCTCTTTCGCTTCATTTTCTTATTTTAATCAAAGCTTTCAGTTTTTGAAACATGATTATTTTATTATAAGATACCGAAAAAAAATTAATAAAACACCAAACTCTTTAAAATTTGGAACCTTTTCAATTTTCCAACCACTAAAAATGAATAAAATTTAAACTTCATCAAATCATTTGAAACATTTTCTTACACTTTGATAAAAACAATAACGAAAAAAAACTAATTAAGATTTATTAGTTTTTTTTTTTTAGATTTCAAAGCCTAAGTGTTCGGGGAAGTTTAAGTACAGTGTGTGTGCCTGGTTATATATTGTTAAAATACACCGAATTATATTTGAATTTTAAGTGCTTGAACTTCAGTTTACATCAAAGACAACATGAATGAAGATTTTCACACATTTTTTTTATAACTTGAATGTTTCAATAAATGGTAATCAAAAATATTCGGAAACATTTACAGTAGACATTTATGCATATAAATAAACATAAAAATCAATTTTAAGTTCGAGCTATTGAAAAACATTCGAATTATATATTGTTCAAAAATATCTATTTATACAAAATACCTCAACATTTATCTTTTTTAAAGGCTAACTGAATAAGTAATTAAAATCTGGATATTTTTTGAAATCTCGACCTTATAAAGCTAGAAATTTTATGTTAGAAATTCCATTTGAAATTTCGAAAAAAAAAATGCATCGCGCAGTTAAAAATTATTTACCATAAGTTTTAGCAATTGTTTGAGTATAATAAAAATTTCAAATTTTATTATATATAGCTTCTTTGGTATCTTTTAATATATTTCGGCCGCGGTAGCCGAGTGGTATAGGTATCGGAACGTGACTTGCTTTGTCACGAGTTCGAGCCCAGTACCACTAAAGACCCGCCGTGTAGGGCAGCGATGCACGTTAAATCTGTCGAGAGCTGAAACGTACTCCCGTTGGTGTGGTGTGGTAGTTAGGAGAGGGGGTGCCAGCTCAGGTGTCGTCCACGTCACTTGACCATGGTTCAAAATTACGTGGTCCGTCGCCAAAAGCCCTTGTGTAGCTGAACAGTGCGACGTTAATATTCAATCATTCATTTAATATATTTCGAAGATTTCATAATGCATTGCGCAGTTAAAAATTATTTACCATAAGTTTTAGCAATTGTTTGAGTATAATAAAAATTTCAAATTTTATTATATAGCTTCTTTGGTATCTTTTAATATATTTCGAAGATTTCATACAATTCAGTTGAAAACCACATGCTAAGAGCAAAAAATATACTAAAAAAATTGATGAATATACAATTACAATAAATTCTTACATAGAAGCAAAACTCAGAAGCTAAAGCGTAGGAATAAAAAATTTTGAGTATATCTGAAGTAGTTTTCGAAATATTTATTTTAAAGTTCAGAAAATTTGTGTACGTTATGTTATACTTAATATTAATTAAATGGTTAAAATAATGTGTTAATATTAGTCATGTAATCGTTTGATGACACATTCATATACTAATAAAAATTATCATGGTCATTGATGCGAATGTCAAGAATTTTATGTAATTTTAAATTCAGACATTAAGATATTGATGTAGAAAATATAAAACGACCATATCTAAAATACATGAAAATGCAGTCTGCTATAAAATGATCTTGACAAACAAAATCCGGCATTTTCACTTACTATGGCAGAGCCGGCTTAGTCAGGGGCGATCTGGAAAACAGAGAGAGAACCGCGGTTTTGATGGATGCCGCTCTAGCTTTTAAAGCTCCCAGGAAAAAATTATATGTATATAAATTACAAATGCAAAAATAAATCTTGTAATTTTCCATACATTTTTATAACAACGAATTGTGGAACTGGCTTCCAATACATTGTTGTGTTTGACAATATCTAAGGTAACCAACCCTACTAGTAGTTATAATATACCGGTTCTGGAACAGTGGAGCCGGTGGAGCCGCATGCAAACAAAAAGTCGGTGGAAGTCCCCCCGGGTCTGAACCGGGAAGATGGTTTGTGATTGATAAGGGTTTCGGGGATCTGTACTGATAAGAAATGCACGCTTTTAGTGATAACGAGTTATATTCTGATATAGTTTTAATTAAATGATTATGATTTTTTTAATTACGTCATTGGAAGCAAATTT
Organism: Trichonephila clavipes; assembly: GCA_019973935.1. NCBI lineage: Eukaryota > Metazoa > Arthropoda > Arachnida > Araneae > Nephilidae > Trichonephila > Trichonephila clavipes. The sequence continues at coordinate 15,287 of BMAU01000317.1, read as the reverse complement.
TAATTGGGATAAAGAGTCAAATTTTTCTGTACATATGATTATTTTTATATAATTCCGTATAAATCTATTTCTGAAAATCATGATAAACGTGTTGAATGATTATTTGTTATATTTCAAATTTGATGCTTTGTGCTTGTGATTTCTGAAACAGAGGATTGAAAATTAGGCAAACGAAAGGAAGTGGAAATTCCCCGGTTCTGAACCGGGAGGATGGTACCCCTCCGCTCTGATAAGGGTTTCGGGCCTCTGTAAATGGGTGTAAGAAATGCATGTTTTTAGAGATAACAAGTTATATTCTTATATAGTTTTAATTAAATGGGTAGAATTCTGATTTTTTAAGTACGTCATTGGAAGCAAATTTTAATTAGGATAAAGGGTCAAACTTTTCTGTACATATAAATATTTGTATATAATTCTGATAAAGTCTATTACTGAAAATTATGATATACACGTTGAATTATTGTTTATTACATTTAAAATTTGATACTTTGTGCATAACTATAATATATTTTTCATTGATTTTGCATGTATTTTTTTTTATATAATTCTGAGATAACTTAAAAAATACTATGCTTATATAAAGTAAAAGTTCTGCATATGTTTTTTCGTTTGCAAAGTAGTTTCCTTGCATGAAACATCCCTTTCCTATGATAATATATGCGGACCTTGTATTCTGGTAAAACTTTCTTTGTTAGACGAATCTTAGAAATAAAATTAATTAATTCTTTTCCTCCCAAAATTATTTGGTGTTATGGAATTTATCCAAAATTGTTTAATAAGATGTCTGACATAGAATTTCATGAAGGCATGCCTTTCGATGTAGAAGATATTACTAATGCTTTCGTAATAATATAGATGACTTAATGAATGAAGTAGGAGATGACAAAAGAACTTTCAAACTTGTTCACGAAAGGAAGCCATCATAGAGATATTTCCGTAATATTTATTTTACAAAATATTTTTTTGCAATGAAAAACAAATTATAGGAATATTTTTTAAATACTTCCTACCTAAGTTGTTTTAAAAATGTTAGAGACAAGCAATAGATCTCTTGTCTAGCAAGACAAATGTATCCATCTCAATCGAAATTTATGATAGGAAAACTATACGAAATACAAATGCTGCAAATTTGACTATCCACTTTGTGAGAGATAGAAAAATAAAACCTTTCGTTCGAATCATTTAATGAATTTTTCAAAAGAAAAAAATTTTTTCATAGAGTTTTGTTACGAATAAATATCTCAGAACAAAAACATTGTATGCAAAACCTTTGTCATGGATAGAATATTAAGTGTGGTTTGTGTTCTTCAACATTTGTTTTTAATTTTTAGTCTGTTTCTCTTCTTGTTCCTTACACTTAAATATATTAATATGAGTAAAGTAATTAAAAAAGTTGAAAAAATATTGAAAAAAAAGTTGAAAAATATTGAAAAAAGATGAAAAATATTGAAATATTTAGAATATTGTTGGTGGACTTGAGTATTTAAGTTAAGAGCAATAGTGATAAAATTTCTTTTTTTCATATTAATCTTAAAATAATAATAATAATACAAACACAAAATATGAGAACAAAAAATATTGTATTTATTCACCTTCTAAATTTATTCTTACATTATATCATTTCTTAAAATATTGATACAATCTGAAATCTTTCTGTTTGCTACGAACAAATTCATATAAAATATAATTCATTGAAAAGCCTTTACTGATTTTCAACAAGAAAAATATAAAATAATGACCACATAGAAATAAGGAATATCCCTTGGTTAATCCATTTCTCAATAAATAAAGTCCTTCAGATCTCAACAATTTTCCTTTTATAAAACAATGTGCTAACAGAAAACTTAATTTAATCTTATATTTTTTAAAATGTATCATACGAGAAACATTGAAATAAGTAACATCATTCAATATGAATAATAAATACATTCGACAGGTATATGCATAAAATGAAGAGGAAACATTTACATTCTTAAACAAGAAAGAATAAGATATATACAGAAATCAATATTTATAAAAGAAACTATATAATTAAATTCTCATTTATATAAAATATTAGTTTTCATTTATATGACAGTTACCGAAAGCTAAAGTTGTAATACCATCTTCAAGAATATATCTTATCGAAGGGGCAAAGTGAATTTTTTTTTACTTTTTACAGAAAGTATTTGATGTATAGAACTGTTAATGGGTTTAAACTCTTCACGACTTCTATACTTATTTATGAGGCAATTTTTATAGTCTTCATGAGAAATTTTACTTTTAAAATAGATATATCTATCTCTTTTGCTGTATTTTTCTAAAGTTAATGTTTTTATGCTGTACATTTTTGCATTGAGACCTACGAACTCAGTTGCTACCATACCATTTAACTCATCTGTCATTTTTTCCGAGGACATTATTAGTTAAAGGATTATAAAGAGAGAAAATGATTTGGAAGCAAATATATGGGTCATTTCAATAAAAGAAGTGAGTTTTCTTTGAATAGATACAAGGTCGTTATTAATTATTTTATAAGCATGAAATGCTGGAGATGCTATGAATTTCTTAGCTCTTTTTCTCTCTATTCACTAGATAAATCTTAACTTTTTGCGTAAATTTTCATTGTTTTACCAAACACGGCATTGTTTAAAAGTTTAAGGAGATCTTTTCAAAATTTTTGTCTGCTCGTTTTCGATGTTCAGTATTAAAATCTATATAATTTTTTAACCGAGGACTTTGTTTGAATTTTACAAATTGGTGTATTTTTTTTTTTTTAATTTTTAAACCTAATTGTACATATAATTTCAAATTTCTATAATGAACATATTTAGTTTTATTTCTGAAGTTAGGAGCCAATTTTTCCACAGACTTCGATTCTAAAATACTGAATTCTTTAGCAATATTTTTAGTATAGGAGGAACATTCAGAGACACTTTAACTTTTTCTGGAGCTAATGGATAGCAGTTATGCAAATCGTGCAATTAATCTGGATATTCTAACTTAAAATATACAACTTATATCCGAATCGTCTGGTACATCCATGAAGTTAACGTATTCATCAGTCCAGGAAAAGTCGTGTGTAGACAAATTTTGCGACATTGCTCAACCATATAGATTGTTTGCATCTAAATATATAATGTAACTACTAGGTAGGCTTGAATCATAGGTTGATAAATACACATTGTTAGCCTTAGCGTAGCGATGACCAATCATCGCAACACCTCCGCGAATTCCTTTTTCGATGAATACAGGCATGTCTATATCCGTTAAAAGCTCCAATCGTACTTTTGTCATTTTATGCTTGCCATACCAAACCAGGAACCATATATGTATTACATGGATCAATTTTGTAGTAATTCTGGCACAGAGTTCTAAAGTTTTCAAATATGTCTGAAAATAATACATCTACGGTTACACACAAATCACGATAATCTCCCAATGTGCGCATTTGAAACATGTTCCATCTATGGTGAGCATATTCGTAGTCTTCTCTGGATACATTTTTATTTGTTAGACTGTTGAAAAAAGCTGATTGAGGAGGGAGCTGCGTTTCATAAAATTTAGAAAAGGAATCAAAATATTCATATGGATAGCAACCCTTTCTAGTTATAAATTGTGCATTACTTGCAAAATACCTATCCCAAAGATGAAATTTACAAGGCTTTAAAGTTGGGCAAATTTCTAAAGAGAAGTATTTAAAAATTGAAAAGAGTCAATGAAACGTAATGACCTCAGAGTAGAAAAAAAAACTTTTCACTATATATATATGTCGGGAATGCATTGAATGCATTGAAAAAAGAAATCAAAACTTTTAGTTGATTTTTTAAAAAATCAAAATTCAATTTAATTATGTCAAATGATCCAAATGAAGCACGAGGAAGTACGGAACAACGCTTGAAGGAGTTTTTTTTTTTTGTAAAAATTTAAATAACATTTTGAATCTAAAGGACTTATAACCTCTTTCAGCTACCATAAACCTACTGTTTTCTTCTTAGAATACAATTAATTTCCAAATGTGATTGTATATTTCGCACAAAAACATTACTTTATGAGTACAGACATATGAATAAATAATTTTATAGGGCGATACTAACATCTCCTGGTTTTTTATTCACTTAACTAACCTCTGAAATAAAATTACAAAATTTGAAGTTATCACTTCTAACGTGTGGTCATAAGCACGCACACGATCTTTTTTTAACCGAAGTTTTCTGTTTTTACCCTCGATTATCGAATTTCAAGGATAAATACATTTTTACCAATCAAATTTAATTATTTACATTGAATTGTTAAGATATTATAGTGGGAATGCGTTTTAAACATAGCGAAATGTATTAAAAATAAAAATTTCCAGAGAAATATTTAAAAATTAATAGAGAGTAAGTAATAGTATAATAAAGAGTATTGTCAAATCTCAGGGATTTGTATTTTAGAGTCAAATAAATATTAGTACAGGTACAATTACCATAAAATTAATTAGCTTCATTAATGTAAGTAAAGATAAATACTAGAAGAGTAAAGTATATAAAACAGATACAAGTAAATAAAAGAAAAATAAATACAAGTAAATTAATACTAACCTGTATTACAATAGCATAAATGCCGTTTACCATTGGATTTAGTCTCACTTGTTACAAAACTTAAAGATTTTAGACATTTTTCTAAATTTTCCGATATTTCGAATTCGTTTACGATGTTTTCAAATGGTACGATGTTTATATATTTAAGAAAATTGTTTCGGATAACTTTTAAATGTTCCATCTAAGAAAATGGTCTTTCTATTTTCCAAAAGGTACAGAGACTCTTCTCTAAATACTAAAATCCTGTTATCTTGATCATTTCGAAAGTCTAAACCAGTGGCCTTCAAACTATATTCCATGGAACCCTGAGGTTCCATGAGGCGTACCCAAGAGTTCCACGAGTCACAATAAAAAAAATCCAAAAGAAACTTATAAATGTATATCAAAAATGGATCCACGTTCTGTATGAAGTTTCTATACCCACAAGAATTTAAAGCTTAACCCTGTCTTTAAGAAATTAAAAGTTTTGTTTAATACAAAACAATTTTATTTTGCAATACTTTTTAAACATTTATTTTAATTTAATAAATGATATAAAACGCTAAAAGAAATCTTTATATGTATTACCTACTGCAAGTTTAATATTTTATTGTTTGCTATACAGGTTTTTTAATCGTTAGTACAATGTCTTGCAAAACTAAATGCACATTTTTACATTTGTGAGAAAAAACCTACAATAAAAGATAATGAATAAATTATTGATATATCAACAGATTCGATGTAAAAAATCTAAATTAAAGCAAGAACATCTCCTTAATTTTATGTTGCAAATTCATGTAAACTACACAATATTTCTCACACAGTTATAAACATTTTGATGTCAATCGGGTAGTGGATGGACAATACTCGAAAAAAACAGAAAAACTTCGGTTAAAAAAAAGATCGTGTGTGTGCTTATGACCACACGTTAGAAGTGATAACTTCAAATTTTGTAATGTTATTTCTGAGGTCAGTTAAGTGAATAAAAAACCAGGAGATGTTAGTATCGCCCTATAAAATTATTTGTTCATATGTCTGTACTCATAAAGGAGTGTTTTTGTGCGAAATATACAATCATATTTGGGAATTAATTGTATTCTAAGAAGAAAACAGTAGGTTTATGGTAGCTGAAAGAGGTTATAAGTCCTTTAGATTCAAAATGTTATTTAAATTTTTACAAAAAAAAAAACTCCTTCAAGCGTTGTTCCGTACTTCCTCGTGCTTCATTTGGATCATTTGACATAATTAAATTGAATTTTGATTTTTTAAAAAATCAACTAAAAGTTTTGATTTCTTTTTTCAATGCATTCAATGCATTCCCGACATATATATATATAGTGAAAAGTTTTTTTTTCTACTCTGAGGTCATTACGTTTCATTGACTCTTTTCAATTTTTAAATACTTCTCTTTAGAAATTTGCCCAACTTTAAAGCCTTGTAAATTTCATCTTTGGGATAGGTATTTTGCAAGTAATGCACAATTTATAACTAGAAAGGGTTGCTATCCATATGAATATTTTGATTCCTTTTCTAAATTTTATGAAACGCAGCTCCCTCCTCAATCAGCTTTTTCAACAGTCTAACAAATAAAAATGTATCCAGAGAAGACTACGAATATGCTCACCATAGATGGAACATGTTTCAAATGCGCACATTGGGAGATTATCGTGATTTGTGTGTAACCGTAGACGTATTATTTTCAGACATATTTGAAAACTTTAGAACTCTGTGCCAGAATTACTACAAAATTGATCCATGTAATACATATATGGTTCCTGGTTTGGTATGGCAAGCATAAAATGACAAAAGTACGATTGGAGCTTTTAACGGATATAGACATGCCTTTATTCATCGAAAAAGGAATTCGCGGAGGTGTTGCGATGATTGGTCATCGCTACGCTAAGGCTAACAATGTGTATTTATCAACCTATGATTCAAGCCTACCTAGTAGTTACATTATATATTTAGATGCAAACAATCTATATGGTTGAGCAATGTCGCAAAATTTGTCTACACACGACTTTTCCTGGACTGATGAATACGTTAACTTCATGGATGTACCAGACGATTCGGATATAAGTTGTATATTTTAAGTTAGAATATCCAGATTAATTGCACGATTTGCATAACTGCTATCCATTAGCTCCAGAAAAAGTTAAAGTGTCTCTGAATGTTCCTCCTATACTAAAAATATTGCTAAAGAATTCAGTATTTTAGAATCGAAGTCTGTGGAAAAATTGGCTCCTAACTTCAGAAATAAAACTAAATATGTTCATTATAGAAATTTGAAATTATATGTACAATTAGGTTTAAAAATTAAAAAAAAATACACCAATTTGTAAAATTCAAACAAAGTCCTCGGTTAAAAAATTATATAGATTTTAATACTGAACATCGAAAACGAGCAGACAAAAATTTTGAAAAAGATCTCCTTAAACTTTTAAACAATGCCGTGTTTGGTAAAACAATGAAAAATTTACGCAAAAAGTTAAGATTTATCTAGTGAATAGAGAGAAAAGAGCTAAGAAATTCATAGCATCTCCAGCATTTCATGCTTATAAAATAATTAATAACGACCTTGTATCTATTCAAAGAAAACTCACTTCTTTTTTATTGAAATGACCCATATATTTGCTTCCAAATCATTTTCTCTCTTTATAATCCTTTAACTAATAATGTCCTCGGAAAAATGACAGATGAGTTAAATGGTATGGTAGCAACTGAGTTCGTAGGTCTCAATGCAAAAATGTACAGCATAAAAACATTAACTTTAGAAAAATACAGCAAAAGAGATAGATATATCTATTTTAAAAGTAAAATTTCTCATGAAGACTATAAAAATTGCCTCATAAATAAGTATAGAAGTCGTGAAGAGTTTAAACCCATTAACAGTTCTATACATCAAATACATTCTGTAAAAAGTAAAAAAAAATTCACTTTGCCCCTTCGATAAGATATATTCTTGAAGATGGTATTACAACTTTAGCTTTCGGTAACTGTCATATAAATGAAAACTAATATTTTATATAAATGAGAATTTAATTATATAGTTTCTTTTATAAATATTGATTTCTGTATATATCTTATTCTTTCTTGTTTAAGAATGTAAATGTTTCCTCTTCATTTGATGCATATACCTGTCGAATGTATTTATTATTCATATTGAATGATGTTACTTATTTCAATGTTTCTCGTATGATACATTTTAAAAAATATAAGATTAAATTAAGTTTTCTGTTAGCACATTGTTTTATAAAAGGAAAATTGTTGAGATCTGAAGGACTTTATTTATTGAGAAATGGATTAACCAAGGGATATTCCTTATTTCTATGTGGTCATTATTTTATATTTTTCTTGTTGAAAATCAGTAAAGGCTTTTCAATGAATTATATTTTATATGAATTTGTTCGTAGCAAACAGAAAGATTTCAGATTGTATCAATATTTTAAGAAATGATATAATGTAAGAATAAATTTAGAAGGTGAATAAATACAATATTTTTTGTTCTCATATTTTGTGTTTGTATTATTATTATTATTTTAAGATTAATATGAAAAAGAGAAATTTTATCACTATTGCTCTTAACTTAAATACTCAAGTCCACCAACAATATTCTAAATATTTCAATATTTTTCATCTTTTTTCAATATTTTTCAACTTTTTTTCAATATTTTTCAACTTTTTAATTACTTAACTCATATTAATATATTTAAGTGTAAGGAACAAGAAGAGAAACAGACTAAAAATTAAAAACAAATGTTGAAGAACACAAACCACACTTAATATTCTATCCATGACAAAGGTTTTGCATACAATGTTTTGTTCTGAGATATTTATTCGTAACAAAACTCTATGAAAATTTTTTCGTTTGAAAAATTCATTAAATGATTCGAACGAAAGGTTTTATTTTTCTATCTCTCACAAAGTGGATAGTCAAATTTGCAGCATTTGTATTTCCTATAGTTTTCCAATCATAAATTTCGATTGAGATGGATACATTTGTCTTGCTAGACAAGAGATCTATTGCTTGTCTCTAACATTTTTAAAACAACTTAGGTAGGAAGTATTTAAAAAATATTCCTATAATTTGTTTTTCATTGCAAAAAATATTTTGTAAAATAAATATTACGGAAATATCTCTATGATGGCTTCCTTTCGTGAACAAGTTTGAAAGTTCTTTTGTCATCTCCTACTTCATTCATTAAGTCATCTATTATTACGAAAGCATTAGTAATATCTTCTACATCGAAAGGCATGCCTTCATGAAATTCTATGTCAGACATCTTATCAAACAATTTTGGATAAATTCCATAACGCCAAATAATTTTGGGAGGAAAAGAATTAATTAATTTTATTTCTAAGATTCGTCTAACAAAGAAAGTTTTACCAGAATTACAAGGTCCGCATATATTATCATAGGAAAGGGATGTTTCATGTAAGGAAACTACTTTGCAAACGAAAAAACATATGCAGAACTTTTACTTTATATAAGCATAGTATTTTTTAAGTTATCTCAGAATTATAAAAAAATACATGCAAAATCAATGAAAAATATATTTTAGTTATGCACAAAGTATCAAATTTGAAATGTAATAAACAATAATTCAACACGTATATCATAATTTTCAGAAATAGACTTTATCAGAATTATATACAAATATTTATATGTACAGAAAAGTTTGACCCTTTATCCTAATTAAAATTTGCTTCCAATGACGTACTTAAAAAAAATCAGAATCATTTAGTTAAAACTATATAAGAATATAAATTGTTATCTCTAAAAACATGCATTCCTAGCACCCATTTACAGAGCCCCGAAACCCTTATCAGAGCGGAGGGGTACCATCCCCCGGTTCAGACCGGGGAAATTTCCACTCCCTTTCGTTTGCCTAATTTTCAATCCTCTGTTTCAGAAATCACAAGCACAAAGCATCAAATTTGAAATATAACAAATAATCATTCAACACGTATATCATGATTTTCAGAAATAGATTTATACGGAATTATATAAAAATAATCATATGTACAGAAAAATTTGACTCTTTATCCCAATTAAAATTTGCTTCCAATGACGTAATTAAAAAAATCATAATCATTTAATTAAAACTATATCAGAATATAACTCGTTATCGCTAAAAGCGCGCATTTCTTATCAGTACAGATCCCCGAAACCCTTATCAATCACAAACCATCTTCCCGGTTCAGATCGGGGGGGGACTTCCACCCACTTTTGTTTGCATGCGGCTCCACCGGCTCCACTGTTCCAGAACCGGTATATTATAACTACTCCTACTTTAGATAGATTTGTACTACTTTTTCGTAACCGTATTCCTTTTAAAATTAATTCGTGCAGCCGAAATACACATTTTGTACCCTTAAAAATTTATGCAAACTATAACGGTTAATTTTAATTTATTCAACTTGTGAAATGTTCATAATTAACCATTTCCGTCTAAACAGTTTACATGAAAAAAAAAGTTTGGACTCCCTCATTCATTAGGGATTTATATAAGATTCTAACATTAAATTTTATTTTTCACCGAATAGGATCGAGTAGTAGTGTATGGTGCTTCCACACCACAGGTCTGGGGTTCTATTAACGGGCTGCGCAAGGTCGACTCTGCCTTTCATCCCCGCTACATTGGGTCGATAATTGAGTACCAAGCTTGCTTCGGGTCTTAAACACTGAACGTCTCTCTTCAGACAGACCACCAAATCGGGACATCTGTTCATGCACCTCAGCGTCTAATGGTCACGTGTATTATGATGGGCACAGTAGTTCCTGGCCCTCATGTATTGTTGTGCTTCTGAGTTTAAGTCTTAAGTTTGAGGATTACCTCACTTTGGGGATACCCCTTAGATAAACATGTATTTCCACTCATTTGCAATTAAACATTTTTCTTTCAATTACTTTTATTTCAGAAGGAAGTTTGATTTTTCAAATGTATTTGCTTAATAACATGTATATTTGGGTATTATATTAAACATTTTATCAATCCAAAATTACATGTTTTTAGCTCCTCTAAAAGCTTTTTTAGGATTTTACGACTGATCTTACAATCTATATACGTTTTATAGTAGTGTATTTAAAAATGATAGACATTTTTACGACTGTGTGAGCTTTTATGCCTCGTTTATAAATATAAAAATTGCATTCAGTTACAGTTTTTAAAATGTACTGAAATAAGTGGAGGAATAGGATATTTACATATTATGAATATTTTTGACTGCAGTAAGATATATTTATATTTCAGTTTCTTTACAATTTGAATAGAAGTTGTAAGCCATTTTGCGAATAGTTTGATGTTGAGTATAAACCCATAGGCTGTTTAATATTGTAAAGTGTTTTACTTTGATACCAGCACACACTAAAATAAGGCTCATTTGCAGTTATATGATCAGCTTCAGTGATATTTAAATTTTCAAAAATAGTCTACACGTACGAAAACATTCTTTCACAACCGCACACCACACACATCTCTCTCATACTATATCTTTCTTACAGCAGGAAATATTTGTGTATACTGAAAAATTTAATACAGGATACATTTTCAAGTGTTAAATTTGTTTTTTAAATTTGGTATGAATACATTGTGGAACTGTCGGTTAACTTCACTGAACAAAATTGTTTTAAGTGTACTGTTTTGAAAGACAAAATTAATTAGGGAGAACTTTTCTCACAATAGAATTTGTAATGACTGAATTGTGTGAAAATGTAGTTATCGATGTGTGACATTTTTCCTTGTAATAAAAGAAACAGAAAGATAAGAAATTTAATTTGAGTAGAAAATGGTTAGAAGTACTGTCATGCGCATTTGAAGAAGTATATCCCCCATTAAAATTAAAAATTATTGACTGAATGTGTGTTATGTCCATCACAAATGCCGATGTAGAAAAGGAATTTTTATTTAATACAAGAAGTTCGAAAAAGAGAACACTAGGTAGGAAAATTTAAATTTTTTCCGAAAAATATTCAGTTAACATAAAATTATCTTTTATATGATTTTAATTAAAATAAATTAAAAGTATTGAAATCCTTTTTTATGCTATTTTAAATTAAAAATATAACTGAATAGAGAAAGATCGGTTTTATTTCATAAATATAATCATCGTATGTAATATTTATTGTGTTATTGTTTAAAAATGAGATAGGGCCTTTGCTCTTTTTACCTCATTACTTTTTTAAAAAACAGGAAAGTGAGCGCGTTTTCTTACTCTCATATTCAAAAATGAATACAGGATGCTTTTTTCTGGTTCAAATCGCAATACCAAAATATATATATATATATATATTTTAATTTTTAAAAAATGACAGAAAAATAAATTTTCTTTGAAGAAAATATAATTATTTTTCAACTTCTAACATACTATTTATTTCATTTTTTCCTCTTTTTTTTACCTTTCAATTCGTTTTTAGTTTTACTGTGCTTGAACATATAGGAGAAAGAAACACCGAATTCCACTACGCTTCCAAAGAAGATTGCCCAAGGCAACTTAACAGCTAGCTGTAAACGATTGATCTCTTGGTTCTTACTTTACAAAGGGACCGAACTGGGTCGTAAAATTGTCCCCGTTCGACCTCCCAAGTTCTAAAAGGGGGAAAGGAAAGAAGTCTGTTGCATTTTTGAAGGGAATCGCAAAATAAGAGTTAAACGCTTTCGGAATAACTTTTCAGGAGGAAGTTATCCTGAGAGTTAGAGGGTTAATTAAAAATTATCTCAGATCGACTATATCCACGTTAAGGCTAACAAATTTAGCTATTGGACAATTGACATACATATTGATATTGACAATTGTACGAGTATAAAAGTTTTTGCTATGAAAAAAACATGAAGAGTGCATTTTTAATCAATAAAAAAATTTAAAGCTGCTTTTTTTTTACTTTAACTTATTTTATTGACTAATAATTAAAATAGAGAGGCGACAAATCTCCGGTCGACCCCAGGCGGCGAAATCCCACTCTACACCACTGGGCCTCAAAAAAAATCTTAAAACATCCTGTGATATTCCCCTCCCCTCGGGGTCACATCCCTTTGATTATCAGCGTGAGCTAGAGGTGTAGGATTAACAGAAGGACTAGAAGCATACATCATCTTAATATGACATTATATCTTAATATTTGACTTTATTAACAAATTAGATAATAATAATATATGTAAGAGAATCTACGGTGGCAAAACACACAATTTATATAATACCGAATTAACCTAACACGGACCACTATCAATAACTGACTCATCTAAACACAATTCCAATACTATTACAGATTCTAATATTAAATAGTCAATCCTACCTTGCCTTAGTTTGAGTAACGATTACAACAATCTTAGATGAAGCCTTGTAATTACTCGAGTTCAATGGTACCTTGACTCAATGGATCTCTATCACGTATAATTTCCACAAGTCGCCACGTAACGTTTTCCAAAACTTCTTCACGCTTGAACCACGGATTATGTTTACATTCCTCAAATTGCCATTCCGCTTACTCTAAGTTCCGATATTTAAAAGCTTCCTAATCTGCATCTTTCTTTCACGCTTTATTTCTTGGATTTGGTTGGAAAAGAGTTGCCATTAATTCTGGCCCCAAAGAACCTAAAGGACATGTTACAGAAAAGACGCATGAGCTCGTCACAATGCCTGCCCATCAACCATCGTCGCAACGTTGCATGAATTTAATTTGGACGCGCAGGGTAAAGTCTAGGAAGGGAATTTAACTGCGATATATATTTCCTTGCAATTTAATTGTAATTCCCATATCTTACCTTCTTTGAATTATTCTATTTAGCTCAAATTTTAAAGTCTATTTTTGTTTTGTTTTTTAGGTTGCGAAACTATAAAATAGTTTAATTCGATAGAAAGGATTTTTGAACTCTTATTTTAAAATGTAAATTCTTCCTAAAGCGTGGTCACCGAAATTAGTATGTTAATACACAAATAAGATCGAACACATATGCTAGAACAAGGAAAATAGTTTTTCAAGGAAACAAAGTACTATTTGAGTGCTTGAAAGAAAAAAATCCGTGTAATATTTCTTTTAAAAGTTTGCCAAGCAATTCTTTTTTAAATAATTTGTATACAGATATTAACATCGTAATGCCAAAATTATCTGTTTTAATAAATTGTATTTCTTGCAAAAATACCATTTGTAAACGTGATTGTCCAAGAAAAACCAGGGTTTCAATCTGAACCGAAAACCGGTGAAAACCATTATTTTCACTGGAACGAGAACCGAAAGTCAACCGAAAAAAATACCGGTTTATTTTGGTTCGATGTATCTTAATTCATTTTGTTTCTGAAATCAACTTATCTATATTTTTTATTTAATTTAACATCAACCATATGATTATTTTTATTTTATGTGCATTGCTTCTCTATTTCCTGTTTTAATGTTCTCTAGTACTTTTCTCTGTTTCAATTTCACATGAAACTATTTGTAAAAGTCAAATTTATTCATTTGAATGATTTAGAAGAGATGATTTTTTAAGATTTCAGTCTGTGAGTTATATTTTTCACATCTCAGCTTGCGATCATCCAAGGAAGTTTGTATAGTCTGATTAGATAGGCCAGGCTGTGCAACATTTAAAGAATATTCGGAACAAATTGTAATTTTTGAAAAAATCCAATGCAATCTAATCTAGAAAACAAAATTTTCTACTGAAAGCGATGAAAATGAAGATGATCTGGACTTTTTTAAAACGTGAAACATTTTCAATAAAAACGCATAGATCCCCTATTTCTACCGAGATTGACATTAGATTTATTTTAAATGTGATTTTGACAATTTACGAAGCCTCGATATAAAAAGTAATATTTTAGATTTCTGAAAAGAGATTGAAATTACGTATTTGCATCTGTATAAGATTGCAATGGTGGTTTTGTCAGCTACGAGATAACAGAAGTAATCTCAGTGAAACCACGTTAGAAGATATATTAAAAGTTAGAGGCTATTTCATATGTTAAATACATAAATAAACACGTTTTTTACATAATTATTGCAAGGTCATGTGCACAATGCAAGTGGCAAGCGGGATGACGCGAGGATACACATAATCGACATCATCATGAACCTAATTGTCAAATGCGATTTTAATAATGGATAACAATAATGGAATGTTTGCTATTCTCTGTTCACCGCGTGTATCGTACATGCTGGTTCATTGTATCAATTTACAATGTACCAATTAAAGATAGAATGAAATCTTCTAAATTTTGATCGAATTATACATTTTTTTATTTGTGATAGAATTATATTTTTAGTAAAAATAAGAATATACATAAAATAAAATTATTCATTCGAAACTGAAGCGAAAACCATTATTTTTGGCAGAATGAAAACTTTAATTGAAACGATATTTTTTTTCTCCGGTTGAACCGGAGCGAAAAACGGAACGCGCGAAAAAAACTACAGTTCGAAGCCTTGCAAAAAACACAAGAATATTACACTTCAACTGTTAAATGAAATCTAATGGAGATTAGATGATAAAAATATATGACTTGGTTACAGTTGGTATTTTTTTTAAAAAAAAAAAAGGATCCGGAAATATAAATTCGAAATGTATGCGCACTTTTTCTATATTAGTTTTGCAAAATATGTAAAAAATTTTTTATTTTTAATTTTTCTTAAAAATTGCCAGGCTAAATTTTTGAATAAATAACAAAGAGACAATAATTGTTACGACCCGCATGTGCAGAGGGCGCTAGTAGTCCTCCTTGTTTACATTTCGTCAGTATGCTTGTAATGCATCC
>BMAU01000316.1:1220000-1289559 GCA_019973935.1 Trichonephila clavipes | reverse complement strand
CCTTTAAATATGCACAAGATATTTGTGTGGTATCTCGTAATATGTTGCTATTATCTATATTTTCCAAGAATTCTGCCACGTTCTCCACCCCCGAAAAATACTGCACAGGGATGATTCGAAAACTAGATCCGACTCTAAACTCGGTATTTATTCGTTGGGCGCTACTGTGGAGAACCCCCTGGGTCTCACATTGACACCAAGATTAATTTGAGGCAAAGAACCAATAAGAGACATTTTGAATAATAATAATATTTATTTATTACTTTCAATTTTTCAAAAAAAAACTCTATTAACATATAATACTTTTTATGTTACGTCAACTAAATGGATTTACCTTTATACTAAATTAAATTACCAATGATGCAACTAATTAATAATTACGCTCAAGATCAATTAAGGTCTACCGAAATAAGAGATCCGAGAATTACACGTAATCGAATTCTTAACTTTCATTAACTTTAACTAATTCGACTAAACTGACGATTATTTTAAGCGTATGTAAATTATATTTACCGCTGGCTATATCAGCTTTCTGGTACTTTCGTTGAATAACAGCACGACGTCTTCACGATTCTAGTATCCTGGAATCCTCTAATATTACGGGTAAAGTTGCTGGCTCAATAGCCTTCCTTCATCTCCCTTGCTAGCTTACAACGCTCGATTTAAATACCTTATCTATTTTGCATATACCGTTCATCATTTTGGAGTTGATAGGAAATAAACGCGAATTTATGTTCCCCAAAAAAACTTCTAAGAAGTTTAGTGGAATTCATTATAATATCTCCGGAGCTATCAGATCTACAGAGATAAAATATGGTAGTTATGTTTTTTTCCCATGGAGTAGACATCCAGAAGAAAAGATTCATTGCGATCTATAAGGGGTGTTGCGAGGGGTTATGAGACGTTATATTTTAATATTTTCGTTTTGGAATTATTAGACCTTCTTCTTAAGCACAACAGCATTTTCAGGCCAGGGTTAACTTCATGATCCTACTACATTTAAACATATCAGTCATGACGACCGTCCATTGGTAGAAGCAATTAGTTTGAGGTCCTTTCAGCATCATCTACCCATTGCGTAGGTGGTTATCTTCCACGTCCGGCCCCTTCAATTTTCAAGTAAGTTACGTTTTTGTTAGGAAAGACATCGGCATATCCCTATAGATGCCCCAGCCACCTAACAAGCGATGGTTTTATAGTTCTCACAATGTCAATCACACGCCATATTTGCCTTATTTCCTGTTAGACATACATACTTTAAATTTGTTAGGCATGTTCATTTCAAGGAATAGAGTTCTTATAAGAACGGGTTTAGCAAAAATGGACCCTCACGGGTAGATGGGAGGGATTAAGAGGTGCTTCACATTAAAGTTCCTGCTTTTGAACTGTTAAACCTTTATACTTGAAATTTAGTGACATGTTTCTTTTGCTGAATAGAGATTCGATGTGAATGGAGTTTGCGGAAGTTAACTCCTAAGGGGAAAGCAAAGTATTACTGAGGAGTACAGATAAAAAAATCCCTTTTTCGCGCCACTAGTAATAAAATGCAAACTTCAAATGCATGTTTCTTTCCTTGAATTAAAATCCGCTAAGAACGAGTCTTATGCAATGGACTTTGAAAGTTATTGTAGGGATTGTTCTTAAATAATTCTATCTTTGAACTTTTGCATTTAGAATTAAAATTTCGTAACCATGTTTAGATTATTGAGTAGATATCCACTAAAATTGGGTTTTGTGAAATTCCATTTCTTTGGAAGGGGGATAGGAAAGAATGAAAGGCAATTCTATTTCAATTATAGATATTCACTTAATATCCTTTTTAAAGAAATAGTTGGGATGTATAATAATGTTTTTAATGCAATGGAATGCTTAATTCTAGTACTTATATATCAAAAATTTATATATATATATATATATATATATATATATATGTATATAAACATACGTACTGAAATTGCTTAACATGGAGGGGTATCATATGATTTTTTCGTGTTAAAAGAATTTTATATTAAAATATATTGCAAAAAAGAAACATATACTCAAAAAATTACCTTATTAGAGTTATCTTTATTTACAGAGATACATATATGTCCATGAAATATAAACATTCATATGAACTTAATGAAATGTAATACAAAATTATCAATTTTTTCACAAACAAAACAGTTATTGAGTTTTTAAAATGTTCAGATGTTTTTCGTTGCATTGTCTTTTTTAGCATCAAATTGTCAACAAGTAGCTCAATGTCATCCATTTTGCTATTTATTTCACCATTAGAATGTGCATCTGCATAAGTGCGCATACTTTTGATGATGTTTCTCATTTCAGAAAAATTAAGAACAGAAGCTTCAATATTCATTTCATTTTCGTCATTGGAACTGCACCAACGATATTTTTAAAGCTTTGAACAAAAATCTTTGACCACCATAATTGGGTCTGTACCCACATTATCATCATTTATTGCAACGAATTCTTCCAAATATACACTTCGACAGTCTGATAACATCAAGAACTTTCTCTAACTTCGGCCTCGTGACACTGGTCCTTCACCCGGTATAATGATTTGGGGTGGTATTGGATTTCACTGCCTCACCCCTCTTGAACGCATTGCCTGTACACTGAGCAACCAGTGCTACATCTCTGAGGTGTTGGAGTCTGCTTTCCTTCCATACTCAACGCTTGTCATCAGCCATATTCCAAATGGACACGCGGCACGCAATTTTCTATTTTTCTTTACTCGTCAGATTGAATTGCTTCCTTGGTCTGCTTAGTCTTCCAATTTGTTGCCAATAAAACACGTATGGCTTGTACTCGAACAACGACTGGCCCGGGATATATCACTCATTGCTTCACCAGATAAACTTTGGCAATATGTAGCATCAACATGGACTGCTTTGCGCAAGGATAAATCCAAAGTCTCTTTGACACTTTACCGAATCGTGTGGCAGTGGTTGTAGTCAACACAGATAGTTACACTAAATACTCATTTTGTCATCATCCGCGCGTCACAAGACTGAACTTCTAATCGTTTGATCTTTATAAAACATGTTATCTATCACATAAATTTCGCTGTGATATTTCTGATCATTATTGGTGTTGCATTTTGTGTGACCACATTGTACATTACTGCACATTTTGCATACATTTCATGGCAAAATTGTCCGTTTTATCCCTGCCTAACAGGCCATATGAAGTCTGTATATTTTCAAAATAAGCTTATATTATAAAATTAAAACATACTACATGAATAATTTCTAGCACTTACGCTTATTGAAATAAATCTGCAAAACATATGGCAGCAGTCAAGTAGTACAATACACATTTATATTTACGAGTATAATAAGCATTCTATAAATATTTTGTCTTTTATAAAATCCCTAAAAAATTAATTCGTAAAATGAAGTTTAAAGTCAAACAAGTTTGGGTGGAAAGTGTTGTTCCTAAAAATGTAATTTCGAATTAACTGTCAAATATAATTACAGAACTCACTTAATTCAGATTCTTGCATTCGATTTGTGACAATCCTTCACAAAATTAACTAAGAATGGATTAAAAATTCCCATAATTGCCCCTTTGCTCATTTTCATGCGGTTTTCATCTAGCTCACTATCATTTTCCGAAATTGTTTTCCCGAAGGGAACTGTATCTTGTATTTTTTAGTATATAGCATCCTTCTTAGAACAATCCGTAAGAGTGATTTACCACTGATTAAGGCAGTGCTTCTCAAACTTTCAATACTGGCGCCCCCCTTTTCAATCACAATTTTTATCGCGCCCCCCTTATACATTAATAATGTACTGAATGCAATAATAATGCACTTTGACGCTAAAGCAACAATCTTTATTATAAACCGTACAAATTCATGACAAGAGTATTAAATTTCGTACATGTTACTTTTGAGTTAAAAAAAAAATTAAGTGATAGGATAATTATATTATGTTATTTTTCCTTTCTCTAATTTTTAAATTGGAACATATTGCAAAATGCGGTGGTTGCTTAGAAGACAAAATATAGATATCAGCTAAATGTAGAAAAAGAACTCAGAGGGTCAATTTCTAATCATAAGCATTCCTTTGAAAAACTTTGCTCTGTAAGACAAGCCCATGGAAGTACCGACTGAAGTACCCGCTCTTTGCACGAGTTCATTTATAAGAAAATAAAACACTATTGATATAATCGCTTAATTGTAAGGAGAATAAAGCCAAGTGTGCGACAATGTTTACAAGAATGTAAAATGATTTTTTTAAAATGATTGCTCAAATTATAATTAGTTTTAAGCGAACTGTAATTTTAAGTCTCAAAGAATTAGCATTTAGAATTGATGTTGAATAATGAACAATAAAAAAAATTCTGATGAAGAATAATTGTATTATTTTTAATATTTAAAGTAAAAAGACTTCAACATGTTTTAACCCTGGAGCAGGCGCGCACTCCATACTAATGGTCGAGCGAGGTTATTTGAGTCACCCCAATCCTTTTTTTATAATTATTTTATAGTACACAATAAATATCGTAATGCCAGTGAATCATTTCATAAAGAGAAAATATACTCACCTACTTTTAAGGACACAGAAAACATTTCGGAAAAAAAGTTATCACACTGGGAACTCAGACAAAACAAGTACCTAAAGATCGTAAAAAAAACCGTCTGTCACTCCCAAAAAAGAGGGAGATATGTGACAAATATATTTTAGTTCACGTTAAGATTGTCAAACAGGAGGATAGTGTCAGGGCCATTGATAACAATTAAACAATTTTGCCAGAATTACCGATTTCGTGCACTCTGTGCTCGGCGTGACCGCTCCAGGATTAAAAGTGTATTTATTACGATATGGATGTTCTAAAAAAATTATGTAAAACTTTTTTCATTATGCTTGGCTTAGTAATCCTTCAAACTTCCCTAAATGAAAAAACAAATACATAAGAGCAGGGACGTAACTAACCGTACAAGTAAACTCGAAGGTCAAACCGCAGCAAATACATTCTGCTGATGGCAATAATATATATCAGTGATGAACTTTTTATCTTCATAAAATGTTTTTTGATTATGGCTCTGGATTTTGTCTTCCCTCTAAAAGAGTAGCATTTTCGCTTTGAAAAGGAAACGTAATAAGAAAATCTCTCATCATGGGATTACAGCAAATCGAATAAAACGTTTTTTATTTGGTTATAGTATCAAAGATAGCTAAAAAATGAGGTTTTGAAGTAAAAGCTTTTTTTTTTTTGATCATGTAAAATAGCAGAATTTTTTGGTTTTTTCTTCATTTTAGTAAATAAATTTTTTTGAAACTTTTATTTTCGATATTCTCGCGCCCCCCTTGTAGGTGCATCGCGCTCTCCCAGGGGGGCGCGCCCCACAGTTTGAGAAACACTGGATTAAGGTGTAAATTTTCACTGTTTTCTGATGGATAATATCATTAACAACCTTTGTTACTTTATGTAAATATTTGGGCGCTTTCTTTCTCTTTTTGTTGAAATCGATCCTGTCACCGTTACATTCATTGTCAACTATCAAAATTTCCTATGTGCTCTTTCATTTTCAGATTAATTTCTCTTTCTAAAAATGTAAACTTTTCATATCTAAAGCAATAAATAAATGATATTCATGTTGCTTATTCCATACATTAACAACTTGTAAGATTTCAAAAGGATTGGGAAAAGCTTTTGCATAACAGTTTGCTGAAACAGATGTAAAATACTTTATGCAAATGATATAAAAAAATAAATAGAGCAATATTTTCAAGACAATCTCTCTTCAAAGTTTTGTCAAAAATGATATTAATTATTGTATATTATAGTAAATCTTTAAGAAACTGCATTATATAAAAAGTAACATTATACATTAAAACATTTAAAGGAATGTTAATTTTAGTAAATGAATATTTATGAATGACATGTGGACTCCACCCTAAAAGTAATGGCGGTTTTACGCACCCATGACCTTATCCATTTCTGTTTTGATATTCAGTCTAATGGTACACTGTAAACCAGTATTTCCCAACCTTTTATGTGCCATGCCCCACTTTACCCTTTCTAAATTTTTATGCCCCCCCATGTAACATACATAATATTTAATATTAAAAAAATGATTTGTTCACTTAAGAAACATAAATGATGGATTAAGGGAATAAATCATTATCAAATTGTTAACAAAACACAGTAAGTAAAATTTCAAAATATATAATGAAAAACAGAAATTAAAATTCAAAATAATTTTAATAATGATTTTTCCATATTATTTTGTCATTTTAATTTAGTGAGATCCTTGCGATTGATGCTTGCTGCAGAGATATTTTATATTAGGTTCCAATTTGGTTAGCTTAAGTCTCAAATCCTCACGTTGTGTTATATCCAGTCGATTTCTTTTTTTTTATCAGTAAATCATTTACAGCACTAAATCCACATCCAGCCGAAAATGAAGATGGAAACCGTAGTAGTATTGGTTGCGTATTTGGTTGAATTTGGGTATTAAATTTCCGTTTCCTCACAAAGCCATGCCATCGCACCTTTTATACTAAATAAAGTTTTAACTGAGTCATCATTTTGTAATTCGGCGAGTTCTGCATATTTGGTATATCTTACAAATCCACTAACATCGGCTGCATCATCCATGTTGGGAAATCAATTTTTTGTATATTTAAGAATCTTTCTTTAAGAGAACAGGGACATCATATACTTTCAAATAATCAATTTTTCAATTTTAGTTCTAAAAAATAGTGCTTCTAAAAATGTATAATACTTATATGTTTGTTGATAAAATAGCCCTAAAATATGAAAAATAAAAATGTAAATAAATGACCACGCCCCTTTTGACACGCCCCTTTGAACTTTAAATATGTAGTTTCCCCTGTGCTTTATCTATATTAACTTTTGATTGTTTTTTTCGTTTGAATGTTAACCCCGCTACTTTTTAGCCACGCTTGTGCGTGAGCTATTGTTCCAAGCTGTGTGACAAAATTTCTTACTTTAAATTTCGGTTTATGGCAATGTTTTGAACCGAGTTCGTCTATTCCGAAGTTTCTTGTGGCATACAACTACTTAATTTTACATTAATTTTCGTAAGAAATATTTATTTTTTACTTATAATTATTAATATTCATAAGATTTTAAAAGTATCTTAACTTTTTTTAAACGAGTAATTATGCCAAGAATAAAAAAATTTGGCAGATAGAAGTATAGTAGCAATCAACATAAAAAGTCTAAATCGACTGAAGAATTGCTTTTGAATTCCGTGGAAAGTGCTTCTAGGAGAAAAATTAAAATACCGGATTTACTACAAGAACAAGATTCTCAAAATGTAAACATAATCGTTGAACTGGATTTATTATCTTCCCTTATGAAAATCTCTTATGTTGTAAATATTGCTGTTCTTCAGAGAAAAAATTGAGCTGAGAGAAGATCTAAAAGTCGTAGAGGTTTAGCTGTGAGTTTGAAAATAATTTGTCACAGCTGTGGAGAATCGACGAGCACAATGTCATCAAAAATATCAAATAAATGTTATGATGTTAACCTAAGATTGACATATGGAATGAGAGCTATTGGAAAAGGTGGAGCTGCTGCTCGAATATTCTGTGGGCTCATGAATTTGCCTCCACCACCTGCAAAGTTTGAACGCCATAATTCTTTGTTTTTAAATGTTTTAAAAACAATTAGTGAAGACTCCATGAATGCAGCTGTTCACGAAGCAGTCATAGCGAATGATAATAATTCAAATATAGCTGTGGCTGTGGATGGCACATGGCATAAAAGAGGCTATTCTTCATTAAATGGAGTTGTATGTGCGGAAAGGTTATCGACTTTGAAGCTCTCACAAAATATTGTTCTTCATGTAAGGGTAAAAAAAAACCATGTGAAAATTGTGCTAAAAATTACGAAGGATTCAGTGGGGGAATGGAATGTCGGGGGTATTAAGTATATTTCAGCGATCTGAAACATCACGAAAAGCATGTTATACGCAGTATCTTGGTGATGGGGACTCAAAAGGATTTCTTACTATAAAAGAAGCAAAAGTATATGGCGACACAGAAGTTGAAAAATTAGAATGTGTTGGCCATGTGCAAAAGCGTATGGGCACAAGGCTGAGAAACATTCTAAAAATGAGCAAAGGCATTAAGCTATCAGATGGGAAAAATATTTCGGGACGTGGACGGCTAACGCTTAAAGAAGTGGACTCAATCCAACATTATTATGGGCTAGCAATCCGTAAAAATTTGTCATCTGTGGAGGACATGAAAAGAGCCATATGGGCTATTTATTTTCATAAACTAAGTACTGAGGATAATCCTCAACACGCTTTGTGTCCTCTTGGTGAGGATAGCTGGTGCGGTTATAACCGTAGCATTGTTAATTTTATATTCACAAGCATTCTTTACCTGAGTCAATTTTATTGAAAGTGAAAAAGTGTTTCGGGATCTCACAGAGAAGGACTTATTGAAAAAGTGCCTTCATGGAAGAACACAAAATCCCAATGAAAGTTTTAACAAATGTATTTGGGAGCGAATTCCTTAAACAGTTTTTGTTGGCATTGAAACTTTGAAATTTGGAGTTATGGATGCTGTAATTTGTTTTAACGATGGATATGTAAGTAGGATAAAAGTCTTTGAAGCTCTGGGCATTAAACCAGGATACAACACGGAACGTGCCTTACTTATAATTGATAACAAACGAATTTTTGAGGCTGAACGTATAGTAAATAAAGTGTCATTGGAAGCCAGAAATAAAAGAAGGTCTTTAAAAAGGAAAGTGGATAAACAGAATTTAGATGAAGAAAATGAATACCAAGCAGGGAAATATTAATCAAATCTATAATGTAAGGAGAAATTTTTTTTGTTAAGTTTTATTATATTTTTTTCGAATGTTTAATATTTTTAAATTTAGGTACACTTTAAAAAACTATTGTAGCATATTGTTTGAAACCTTTTATATATCTAAACAGGATACATGTGCATACAGTGAACAAAATATCTTTTAGTATGTGCCTAATTTTTTGAAAATTGATTTTATATGCAAAAAAAGAAAATTAAGATTTTCATAATTTTAAGGTTTTATGATTATTTTTAAGAAATTATGCAATTATATATATAATTAGTTAAAAAACAGATTCATTATCTTTAATATGTTACTTTATATATATTTGTAATTTTTTTTTTGTATATTCAAAGAATATTTTTGTAAGAAATGGTACCTATACATGAAAATATGTATTACAAGATCTCGAAAATTATGTTCATGTTAACTAAAACAAAGGGAAAAAAAAACATATGAATTTAAAATTACTTTTGTAACTCTAGAAAATGGTTAAGGATTATTATTGGTCATATAAAAATAGGCAAGGAAATACTAATTAAGTGTATAATATGTGAAAATATTGTTTTTTTTAATTTTTTCACTTTTTCTCAAAAGCATATTTTTTTGCATTTAGGTACATTTTTAAAAAAAACTATTGCACTGTATGATTCCTGATTTTTTATACTTCTATACAAGATGCCTATGCATATAGTGAACCTAATTTTTTTTCTATTAAAATAGTGCCTAATTTTTTAAAAATTGTTTTATGCATAAAAAAGCAGAAAAATAAAAAAATTTCAAATTTCAAAGTTTCATAATTTTTTTAAAGAAACTATACTAAAATTTTACTAAAAAAAGAGTTTCACTGTATTTTATGTATTGTTTTATATATGTGTAAAAATATTTTGCATAAAAAAAGGATACTTTTTTAAAAAAATGGTACCTAAACATAAGTATATATTACGAGTTCTCAAAAATTATGTATTACTTAAATTAAGTAGTAAAAAAAAAGCTTTTGGAGTAAAAAGTTATTTTTGTAGTTCTACAGAATAATTAAATTATCTTTATTATAGACATAAAAAAATCTAAGCTCTATTGAAAATTTTAAATGATATATGTCTCATAAACAAAGGGTCTTAATTTTGGCATTTTACCCTTTCGAGCATGTCCTGGTTCCCTTAAGATTGGCTGATAAATTATTCAAATGATCTACAATAACAAGTAAAGCGTTATCAGTATCTTCATATTTTTGGAGTCAGTGGAACTGTTCATAGTTTTTGTTGTTAATATGTTTCTGACATATAACTCGATATTGGTAATAAAACCAAATATCTTCGCTTTTGCATCGACAAGAGTTTTATTTGTTCCTTTAAGTTGCTTATTTAATATGTTTAGTTTTTCAAAGATATCGGCTGAATAACTTACAAATGCTTTACCATCGATTGTTAATAGGTGCTTCATTTCTAGTTTGTCGTTCAAAAAAATCACTAAGAGTATCAAACAGTTCCATAAATCTTTTCAAGCAGTTTACTTTAGATAGCCACCTTACTTCAGAATGAAGTAAAGTCTCACATGGTCTTCATTTTGTTCTTCACAAAATATCTTGAAAATACCCTCACATTTGGCACTAGCTTTAATAACAATAACACATTTTATTACAGTATGTAGTACTTCGTTTAGAACAGACGAGATGTTTTTGGCTACCAAATTTTGCCTATGAATAACACAATGCACAAGAATCATTTCTGGATTCGCATCTTTCATGAATTTTAAGCAGCCATTTTTCTTGTCCATCATATTAGGAGCACCATCTGCAGCACAAGATGTTCTATTTTTCATTGGTATATCATTGACATCTAAGCAGTTTTTTAGCTTAATAAATATATCTTTGGAGGTAGTGGTGCTTTCTAATCTTTTACAGAACAACATTTCTTCATCAAAGTGCCCTTTATCAATATATCTTACTTAAGTTATCAATACCGCTTCACTATCTCTCAAAGTTGATTCATCCATTTGCACTGAGAATTTTCTTGTTTTCAGCTTTTTAACAAGTTGATTTTCAATACCTTCGCCCATTTCATCTATTCTTCTGCTAACAGTATTTTTACTGAGTGGCATAGCTTTTACATCTTTGTCATCTTTTTCAAGAACCGTTTTGAGGAATGCTGATATTGTGATGGTTTTATTAAATTCCCTCCTATAGTGTGATTTCTTTCCAGTTTTAGCGATAAATAAAGAAATTTGATAACTAGCTTCAAGAACACGATTATTAGTTAAAGTATAGGCAGTAAATAGCGACTTTATTGTTCTTTTTCAAAGTTTTCCTTCAATGTTTTAAACTAACTCAAATCAGAATTAATATGAGCACTATGTTTCGCCTTCAAATTCGCCTCAAGACGACCTCGTTTCTTTGATTCGTTACTCAAGAATTGCTGGCATAAAAGACAAAAAAATAAAAATCCGCTCATCTTGAACAGCAGGTATGAACCCAAATTTTAAATATTCCTCCGAATATTGACTAGTTGTTTTCTTGTTTGCACTACTTATTTTACTCTGGGCTATAAGAAATAAAAATAAAATCAACACAAAATAATATTAAAATATGTGTTAAATTTAATTCACTGTGACATAGATCAAAAGTATACTAAACATACATATTTATTTAAATGTATATAACACATTTACTACACTTTTACCGCAAATCAAAAGGTACCTATATTTTTTTCTATTTAAAAATTTTTTTCTGGAAAGTTACACTTCAAAAGTTAAAATAAATAAAAATACTTACCAGTCATATCTATGCAATAATATAAATATGTATATTTATAAAAACAACGAGCTTCTACAACAGTTTTGACGAACACTTATTTCAGATTAAGACCAACAGAATGATGTAAAAGACTACATGTGTTACGATAGGCCAATTAGGTGCAAACAACTGCGCTGCTTAGCTTATTTTTTGACTGGCAGGGCTAAGTCCCTCTCCCGGCAGACAGCACACTCCGTGGTGAACCCCGGACGAAGCCAATCACCCAGTTGATATTTTGGTCTCGTCAAACGAAATTATGCCTAATAATTATTTAAGAGTTTGCTTTTTTTATAAATTCGGCACCGATATCTAGCATTGTATTTAAATGGCCCGGAGTGGAAGGGTTAGTGTTGTGTCATATCCATTTTCGAATTGCCCCCTGCGCCCCCCCTGTGGGGCGTGAGCCCCACTATGGGAAACACTGCTCTAAACCATAAAATCTTTTTAATCGTGCTTCAAGAATTGCACTTAATAGAAACATACTTGCAATTTTAAGCAACGTGAGAAGGTGAAGGAACTTTTAAGAATAGTTTTTAAATGAATTAAGTTGTTGCGGCTAATGCCACCTGCCTGACGAAGTCAGATCAAAGGCCGCGTAATTTATCGCGTCTTAAGGGCTAGAACTTTTAAGCTTACCGTTAGTCTTAACTTTAAGCTTCATGCATGTGACAGTATGATTTTGCTCGATTCCATCCCAATTTAGAGTGAGAAAACCCTGGGGTCTCCCACCTCTCTTCCCTTCAACCAACCACGCGAGAGGACTTGCGTCTCGACAGCTATTTAGAGTACCCCCATGCCGCAATGCACTGTACATTTACAATCATCCATGTCTTGTCCGGGATTCATATCCAGTCCCTTAGGCACCGCAGTCAATGACGATAACAACTCTACCGTTCGGTCGACAAAAAAATTAAGTAATGTAATGATATAATGTATTTCATAACCTGTTTAAATAACATTCTTCAACGAAACCAGAAAGAAAAGAAAATAATTCCTACCTAAGATATTTAATGGTGGAATGTGCAAGAGTCTTAAGGAAACCGAGCATCACAAAAAAAAATAATAACTTTTTTCCTTTAATATTTTACTTCTCCTATGGGATCCAAAGAGAGATGTTTTTCGGCATATCATCTCTCAGAATCGCACCACTGCTATTAAATCTCTTTTGGCTTGTAGAGGGGCTTGTAAAAATATTTTAATAGCACTTTCTAAAATGGAATGAAATCGGAAAATCTCTCGGAAATCCACTTTGAATTCCAAGTCTAATTTAAATTTCCTTAGTGGATTATTTCAATATAAAAATAAGCACATTACCATAGTAAAATCATTTCAATGTTTTATATAATGCATATTTTGTCTTTCATCTGCACTACCTTTGCGTGTATTGTGTGTGTGTGTGTGTGTGTAGTATATATGTATATACACTGGTGAAGTTAGTTGGAAGAGAAAATGTGTATCCTTGGAGATGGGTTGTTAAGGGAACTTCGACGTCTGAGGTGATATCTCCACTAAATGAATTCCTGAGATGTGATTAATTCAATATAACATCACTCTCTCTCACACACAAAAACACAATTGCATATATATATACAGATATAGAAATACATAGACTGATAGATGGGTAGCTAGATAATCTGTATGTATATTGTCATCTATTTTTAACTCACGTCTAAGCAATTTACAGTCATATTAGTTTTCGAAAGTCTAGGTGTATCTAAATTAGAACCTCGCATACTTCTTTCATGACACTTAAAATATATTTCTTTACGAAATAAATATGATACTCTGATTAAACTAAATCTTCAAACTATTACTAAGTATAATCGTAAGGCGATACATTTGTTCTTTAATATTTATTTCATAATTATTGTACAAAATTTATATCTCAATCATTTTTTTTCCATATGAAAAATTCCAAGAAAACTGATCCTTGTAAAAAGGAAATTATAAAACCCACTTTTTATATAGAAATATATTTATTATAGTTTGTTTTCCTCTTTGAAACACTCTTTTTGACAGATATACATGCATTTAACACTGAACACCATTCTAATTTCGGATGAGGAAATTACTTTTAGTTCTAAAAATACTTGTATAGCTTCTTTTGTACACATAAATTAGTATAAAAGTAAAGAATTTGATTAAGATTGCAGTAAATCTCTTTTTATTTTGGCTAATATGTTCTTAGTTTCATATACGCGTATCTCAATTTCCTTACTTATTACATATGTTTACAATATCAAGTTCTTACTTCATATAAGAAAATAAAATGTTATCTACGATTCTCTTTCAACCATAAGGGCAGAAAGTAGAACCTTGTGAAGCACCGAAGATAACTGAGTAATGACCAGCGATTCCCGCTAATTTCCCGTTTAGGCATTAGCCATAATAGACAAGATGTTTTTCCATAACCATGTAACCAAAAAGATTCACTTAATCGGCTCGCCTTAAATACTAGCCTGGCTTGATGTTTTTTCTTGCCAATAACTGCACTCTCATCAGCTATCATAGATCACAAACACAAATTGGTTATGTAGAAAGGTGTCCAATACAACAACATGCCCGCTTCTTTTTCTTCGTTTCCAAAAATAAAATCCGATAACAATTCCATAAATATTTTCTGAGTTATTAAATAAAAGTATTTAGGGAGATTGGACAAATTTCAGATAATGTAAAACATGTATATATGGGAATGTGTATTATATGGCTGCGTGAGCACAATACAGTTTCAATCCAATAACATAACAAATATAAGTTGTTATTATTAGCGTAACTATTCCTAAGAAAAATTGAATTGTATTCCTCTTAGTAATATATTTAAAATAATAGGGTAAATGTGTATGTTAAAGGAAGTTTACTCAGAATTGAAATACGTTCCATCGAAGGAATAAGTCATCTTCGTT
The DNA here is from genome assembly GCA_019973935.1 of Trichonephila clavipes. NCBI lineage: Eukaryota > Metazoa > Arthropoda > Arachnida > Araneae > Nephilidae > Trichonephila > Trichonephila clavipes. The sequence goes on along the minus strand of BMAU01000316.1, from coordinate 1,275,060 downwards.
TGCTTTTAAAACTTGTATCGTAAGCAAAAGGTGTTAAACTTAAATTTTAATAAAAACATGGATATAATATAAAACTGTTTAATTTACTTTCTACTCAATTTTATAGGTAGTAAGAAATATCTTAGACAATATAAAATTTGCTTAAGCAACCCGAAATACTTTATTTCATTCTAGATGGTATACCTGTTTTTCGCACGGGTGAAATGAAATATTAAACCACACAGATAGAAGGATAAAGAGGTTTTTAATGAGTTAATTTTACGTGAATTTCAAATTCAACAAAAAAAGTTTTTGCATATTTCAGCTGAAAAAAAGAAAAAAGAAAAAACAATCACCTTTGTTAAATTTTAAGTCTGTAGATCTAATAGCTGATAAAAAGGATTTTTTTTTATTTGTAACTCCCCATAACACTCTTAATGGTCAATTTTTGAAAATACCTCCCTAAGCTGATATCTGCTTAGCAAAAGTAAGACATTGTTAAAAGTTTTGTGTAAATAACGCTTAAAATAGTGTAAATAATTTATATTTGAATGTATAATACATTAATATTACTTTCTGTTGTATTTATTTTATGTTAAATTTGTAATATTTGCAAGCAAAGCAGTTTCTTTAATTATAATTGCGATTCAATGAAAAACACAGCGAAATGTTAACGATAGAGTCAAGTTGGCAAATGTTTAGCTACTTTCATAGCTCGAGCTTTATTAGAGATTTGTAAGACCCGTCGTGTAGGGGAGCTATACACGTTAATACTTTATCCAACCGCATTATGATTTACTGCAGTTTTTTTCATACAATATTTTTGGGATCACTGCATTTAAAATTAAGGGATATACATAAACAAAATACACCACTTAGGAAAATTTAATTCATTAGAGGTAATAAATTAATTAAAGATATTCCACTATAAAATTAATTATATACGCCATTCACTTAAAATAAGTAGTCAAATAATTTCCTAAGGCAGTGTTTCTCAAAGTGTAGGGCGCTCCCTCTAGGGGGGAGATAAACCTTCAATTGGGTGCAAGCATATCGGAAATTTAAAGATTGAAAAAAAAATAACCGGAAAGAAGTAAAACGAAATATTTTCTTCCATAATAAAAAAATACACAACAACACTGATATAATTTATGTTTATCATCTGGCGTTTCCCCGTCAACAAATAGCTATCTTTGATCCTAAAACCAAATTAAAGAAGAAAAAAAAACATTTTGTTTAATTTCCTGTATTTCCTAAATGAGAGATTTTCTTATTACATTTTAACATAAAATATTATTCTTTAAAAGGAAAAAGGAAACCCAGACCCTGAGAAGAATTCTAAGAAGATAAACAAACCATCACACTGTAATTATTATTGAAATGCTGCACTACACTAACTGTAGAAAGAAAAGGAGAGAGAGAGAGAGAAGACGTGTGTGTGATTCACTTTTCAGCCAGGCAGCATAATACATTTGCTGATCATTTGATTGACTTTTAAACTTACTGGTACGGTTAGTTCTACATTAGTTCCGTCCCGTTTTTTATGTGTTTGCTTTTTGTTTTGAGAAATTGTAAATAATAAAGAGTCTTACGATATTTGGAAAAACAATTGATTGATTTGAAGGATTATTTGGCCAAGATTTATTTTTCAGAGTATTCTTAAACATTTAAAGCATAGTGAAAAACGTCATAATCATTTTTAGAACATCCGTATTTTTTTCTGAATACACTTTTAACCTTAGAGCGGTGGCGCGAGGCATCTGTGATATATATTAAAGGAAGTTGAAACTGCCCAAGCAAAAGAAGAACCGGCTGAAAGAATGCATATTATTCATGATTGAGAAACGCGATGATCATGAAACGAAAGGAAAATTTTCAAATGCTTCCTAAAGAACTCCATCGACTAAAATATAAAGCCATAAGTGTACCACAAGGCTCACAATTCACCTTGTCAAAAAGACACAGGAAAGAAAAAGTTCGAGCCCAGTACCACTAAAGATCCGCCGTGTAGGGAAAAGAAGCACGTTAAGTCTGTCGAAAGCTCAAACACCCTCTTGTTGTAGTGGTGTGACAGTTAAAAAAGGCCAACTCAAAGATCGTCCTCCTCACTTGACCATGATTCAAAATTACGAGGTCCGTCTCCAAAAGCACTCATGCAGCTGAACAGTGCGACGTTAATATTCACTCACTCGATCATGAATGCTCATTAAAATTACAATAACTTGAACAAAATATGACACATTTGCCAGAAAATAACATTTCTGTAATATTAGTGAAAAGTCTCTGATTTGCGTCCTTTATTAAGGTCTTGCACTTTTGAATAATTTTAGTTCATTTTTATATTGGATTTTTTCTCAAATTATCAAATAAAAATTGAACATTCCTTGAAAGCCGGTAAGTATAATTTCTCTTAATTAAATTACTCATTGGAATTCCGATTTGTATCGTGTAGAGTAAAAATAATTATAAATAAATGATTGGGGTGACTGAGTCCCCCCGCACTACCATTAGCGTGAGTATCGAGTGCGCGCCTGTTCCCGGGTTAAGACATTTTGAAGTCTTCTCGGTTTAAGTATTAAAAAGTAACACAATTCTTCTTCATAGGAATATTATTTTCTTTTTCATTATTTAACATTAATTTTAAATGCTATGTCTGTTAGGTTTAAAATTGCAGTTCTTTTACAATTATAGCATTTAACTAAAAAAATAATTTTATTTTTTTTGTATACAATGTCGTGCACGCAGTTTTACTCTCCTTACAGTTCAGCTAAGAATAATATTTTATTTTTTTAAAAAAATGAACTCGTGCGAAGAGCTGGTGTTCTAGCCAGTATACGTTAAATGTATCAGTACTGAAGAAGGTATTTTATAAATATTTTCTGAATACTAAATTAAAAACTAGTTTAATAATTATTAGTGACTTTCATGGGCTTGTCTTGTAGAGCAAAGTTTTTCAAATGAATGTTTAATATCAGAAATTGACACTCTGAGTTATTTTTCTATATATATTTAACTGAGATTTATATTTTGTATTCAAGCAACCACCTTAGAGAATCCGGTTTAACAAAGGTAGGATGTTGAAAATGGTAATAGTTTACGAAGTGTTTTTGTTTTCAGTGCAGAAAATTCATCATCCACCTGTACCCAAAATTCAAAGAGTGATTTATTACTAAATTGCCTTTTAATTTTTCAATGGATGTGAAATCTATTAATATTTCTGCTTCGGAATTTGAGAGTCATTCTGGAATATCTTGAAATAGATCCCTAATTGACTCGTAACTGTCTACCAAGTTGCCCTCATTCAGAAAATACTTTTCAAAATTCTTTGCCAACATGGCTAAATCATTTTACATGGTTTTAAAAACTTTCGCATGTTCTTCAGATTTGTAAGCTTTAATACATAACGCGCTGGAGCTTTATTTCCCATCATTTACTTCAGTAGTTGTCAGGGGTGCACATATGGGGGAGGGTCCTGGGGGTCCAGACCCGACCCCCAAAGCCCTTGATTTTATTTCAATTGATTAACATAACGATACAACATAAAATCTAATTAAGTATTTGTTATTAATGATTAATTTTATTAGTTAATGCTAATTATTTATTCAATAATTAGTATTTCAATGTGTTTTGTTCCCGAAAATCGACCAAATCAAAAAGAGCATGATTCAGAATGGTGAACCTTGACCCAGGACCCCCCCTCTTTGAAAAATTCTGTGTGCGCTACTGGTAGTGGTAAATCCAAAATTTAAGTATTTTTGAGAATATTTTCTCGATTTAATTTTCGGAACCATGTTCGTCTGTGCACTTCTTGAACCTTTATTATCGTCGAATGTTTGCCTACGACTTAAAAAGTATGTATGATTTTGTTTTAATCAACTGCCTTAAATACTTAATTACCATGAATTACAATTAACGTGCAAATTAAAAAAAATGTACATTCAATCTAGATTCGGTAGCTATAGAAGTATCGAGTCGACCAAAACTGGCTGGAATTGTACGAGGAAAAGCATTTTTACATGTTTGGCGCAGACGTCCGATAGGTTGCCCAGACTCACGCAAACGTACCCTATAATGCCAGTTGTGATGGATATGATAGAGAGAAACAAAGGCTAGACAATTTTTCTAATGGCATCTGTTCTTTGAGAAATGGATGCTGAAGGAAATAAATATTTAATTAAATATATCATTTTGCGATCTGTTCCAGTTTAAAAATTAGAGAAAGAAAAATAACAAAATAATAAGTAATATATGTTTTAAAAGTGATTTTCTTAAAATATATATTACTTAAAAGTAGCATATACAAAAATTAATACTTATACAATTTATAATTGATATCGCATTGTAGCTTTAGCGTCAAAGTGCATTTTTATTGCAGTAAATACATTATTGTTGTACAGGGGGGCGACTAAAATTATGACTGAAAATTGGGTCGCCAGTATTGAAAGTTTGAGAAACACTTTTCTAAGGTCTTCATTAACATACAAAAACATAAGACACTTAAATTTTGACATCAACTATTTTTTCGGGACAAAAATAATAATCTTTGCAATCCACTGAAAACGCGATCATCTGAAAACCCAATATCTGCTACAAAACTATTCGCCTTCCTGGCTAAAATACTCATCATAGAACCAGTGCTGCCATATATCTTTGAAGAGGGTATTTCAAAGAATATTCCTGCTAAGTATTGGTAGAATATTCCGTCTAAGTTGTTGTGGTGTGGTAGTTAGGGGAAGGGGGTGCCAGTTCAGGTGTCGTCCACGTCACTTGACCATGGTTCAAAAAGACGTGATCTGTTGCCAAAAGCCCTCGTGTAGCTGAACAGTTGGACGTTAATATGCACTCACTCATACACTCCAAAAATACAGTACATTAGTTATACTTATTTTTATACTTAAAAACGCCATATATTTCTATTCAAATAAAATTATAGCGTTATAACTAACTACTAACCACAAACAAATTTTGAAAATTGTCCAAATGATGCAGTGTGAAAGAGAATGTTTATTTACTTTAAGTACCAGAACTGATAAAAGCATTTATTTGGAAAAAAGATCAATTTCTTACTACCAAATGTGCATAATAAGATGTTAAAAAACTTTTAAATAAAGAGAGATTTATAACAACCTCTCCCTTCAAAACTTAGTTTGATTCTGAAATAAAAAATAGGCATTATATCAAAGGAATTAATTAGAAGCGAGCACCTTGCGTAGCCAAAACAAAAAGCGTTTTTCACAAACAAAAGGTAGATATATGCTGTGGTGGGCTTTTTTGCAGCGCACGCCAGAATTGCTCGCAAATGGCAGAATTTTTTTCCTATTTACTTAACAAATATCGTTTTTTTGGACACCTCACACAATATATTTACAAATTATAGCCTATGCTATAAATTATAGCCTATGTGTTATTCTGATATATAAGCTATATTACTGTAAAGTTTTATTGAAATCCATTCAGTTGTTTTTGCGTGAAAGACTCCCAAACATTCTCACAAACTTTCGCATTTATAATATATATTATATTTTCAAAATTTATATAATAGTAAAATGATTTTTTTGCCAAAAAATACAAGTGCATTTTAGCTGAGAATAACAATATTCATTTTTAGACAGAATTTTTTACCAATATACATTTTTACATAATAATATAGAACAGTTTGTTCATAAATTACTTAATATATATCGGTCAACACTAACCCAAATAAAAATTCAATCCTATTAAACTTCACAAATTACATATTGTGGATGTATTAAATTATTTAATATACATTATATATAAATATTTTATATAAATTAAATATTTCAAGTTACAAAATAATTATTTTTAACTGGTGCTTAGACAGTTAATTATATCTTAATGTCAAAAGCTTTCACTGTCATGAAATTATTAGTTAAAAATTTTAAAAAAAGATTGATTATTAAAAAACGATGCTATAAGCAAATTCTCCATGTATGATGTTAGATAAAACATTACTCCTCTTTAAATCCAATTAAATTTCAGTGTCATGATTAAGCAGATAATATCGGTTTAATAATATTTCAAAAATTGTTGATTCTAACAAATTCATAAGAATTTATGAAAAGGTAATTCGATCATATTGAACTACAGTGGGAATCGACTAATAATTCTGACTACAATAAAATTTTTGTTTAATTTTAATCTACGGATAAAAATTGCTTGAGCAATTTGTTTATCAAATTGTAGAGAAATCATTGTTATAATTTCTATAACTGATTTTGTTTTCTGTTACAAAGTTGTGATTCTAAATATTCTGTTATGCCTCTGAACCATTATTTGTTCATCAGGATTATCCAATTATATTTCCCCTACATCTGGATATCTGTAACTTATTAACAAGATTAATTTAACTAGGGTTTCTTACATCAAAACAGCAACAATAATAATACTAATAATACGCATCCCTTACAGTAAATTACATTTTTACAAAGAACTTTGAAATGAACATTTTTGATGAAGAATTAGGTATAATTTTATGTTTTTAACCCTCTCGTTGCGTAGTGTTACTTGTGTTACACCTACATGTTGTGTTACACATTTCTCCGTGGAAAGCGGAGGATTTGCAGTGAGAGAGTTAAAAGAAGCTCACACGTACAGTACAATGTACAAAACAGTGTTTAGTTTTAAATGTTAATTTGTTTTACGTACACAAACTCATCCTTGTATTATAGGAGATTAATAAATTTTGATTACTTTCAGTAATATTAAATTGTTTATTTTTGATGCTATAAATATTACTTCTCAAAACTCTTACTACACAGAAATGTAGAATTTTGAAAGATTCTTTATACATGTTTCTTTAAAAAACAATATGTTAGCTTACAAATATTCATTCAGAATATAAAATCCATTAGGATTCCAGAAAACAAAGTAAATGATTTTGCTGCAAAGGGGAAAAATAAATATTTTCATTGCGAAATCCTATTTTCTCATACATAGCACAATATATTTATCAATATTAATATAAAACCTTTTTAAAACAATTAAATTATGATCTATATACATAATTATACCTTCAATAATTTCTCTTTCATCTCTCAGTTGCATGCATTTTCTAAATGACAATTGCAGAAGTTCATCTATAATCTGTCGTAAAAGCAATCTGAAAACGTTTCAACTGCCTGGGTTTTAAGTCCTTATATTAGTGGAATGTTGAAGTTCGAAGAGGAGTGCACTTGACCATGAATCAAATATAAGAAGTCCTCCCTCAAGCAACATAGTTTATTTTTTTTTTTTTTGCTTCTAAATGTGGTACTAATAGTTTACTCCAAATTGTGGTTCCTCCAACCACTACTGTTTGCTCATGTGACGAAAATCAGCCTATCATAATGCAATGAAAGCCCTTTGAGAGATCATCCAGTACAGCAGATAATTCCAATGACATGTATGTAACAATCGATTAATTCAATATTTACTTATCTACTCACATATATAGAACAAAAGGTACTAACTCGTTCATTTACTCATTACGAGATCTCTAGAACTGTTAGCATTTCAGTATTTAAACTTGACAGGCATATTTCTTTTGTTGAGCAGATGTCCCTTTGGAAATTATTTTAAACTTAGCAATTAAGAAACTCGCAATGACTGTTGGAAATATTTCAAGCAGTTTCGGCCATGGTCATGTGTAAAATTGACACATGTGCTGAAAATTTATTCTCTAAAAACCTAGTTTTGAGAGAAAAAAATGTTTGACATTTTTGTGTATTTTATCTCTTCTTAAATTAGTCAGAAATAGAACGTATATTTTGGGAAACAAAGGAAATGAAATTCTTGCAAGAAAATAAGAGAAAATTGTGTACAAAAGTAAAATGAAACTGTAGAAAATGAAGGTTACCTTCCTAGTTTCTAGAAATAAACTTCCTCTTTGACATGCTTCTTATTAACATTTCCGTTTTTTTCCGAGATCTGAGATTAATAAATAATTTTCTCTTCTTGAAACACATTATACCCAAAATAAAAGATAGGTATATATTTGACGTTTCTGTCCTTTCTGTTTATACCAAGAAATTGTATTATTTTCTACATCATTTTATGCATTAGTTTTTTTGGATGTTATTGTGACGATACATATGCTACCGCTAAAATGAGTAATTCGGCTATGTTTTAAAATAACGAGAAAATTATTGAACGTATTTAATAGATTAAAACATTAATACTTTACCTTGTTAATCTGGGAAATAACAAATGACATTCCTTTTAAAGAATGAAAAACAAACAATTTCAAAGTTATTTTACGAATTAATTGATCATAAAGAGCTAAAATCTCTATAAAAAACATATCTCAATTGCGGATGATTAAATCATTACTAATAAAAAGTAAAAACACATGATATAACTTAATATTGTATGTATTGCTCAAAATGAAAAAAAATAATATAAGGCAGAAATAGTTATATTTAAATATAAAAATACATATACTGGGAAGAAAACTGTTGAGTGCGTCATAAAAATATGGTTTAAACTTTTCGAAAAAAATTAAGAAAATATTAATTTAAATTTTATGAAATACCTTATTTTTTTCATTATATAATAGAGCAATGGTTGCTGAGATAATTACTTGAATTCTACTGCATATTTTTTTTTTTTTTAAAAAAGCACGCTTTTTACTATTGCACATTTTTTTTACACCAGCACTTTTTAATTCATTTTCTAGTGTCGCACATTTGCGTTGTGGCCACAGATCGAAGCGTTGTGTCAATAATCAGAACTTCTTCAACATGGAATTTAATTTCCACTCACATATACTGACTGAACTGAGATCTAGAGTATAATTGTTTTATATTCATTCATTCTCTTGTTTAAAGAACTTTCGAGTGTCGCGATTTCGTTTTTTAACAATCAAGTAATCAATGTTTTATAGAATACCTAGTTAAATCGTAGAATTCAAACATTTTATATACTTTAACTGGCTTGTCAAGTTATTTTATGAAATACCTAGTTATTTGAATTAGTAACAAATTTTACACTTAAATGGTTACATATTAATATTCATGTACTGATGAGTCTCTACACTCATTAAAAAGGATATTTCAATCACGTGGACAAATAATTAGATTTTGAAGTATTTATATTATTATGTTTCAAAGACACTAAAATGTTATACTCTAAATTTTCTTTAAAGTTTTTGTAAAAATTGTGACTTACACGTCAATAGGGTTATAGAAATATCAGCATTTTCTCTAAAAAGAAAGAAAATAAGCTATTTGTATTTAATCCAACTTTTGTAATAAAACAGTAGTAAGGACTGTAAGAGAAAATATTATAAAACGACTTGAGGCTAATTGACAGCATGACCATTGTGAAATAAAGTTCGTTAAAAACTAATATTTTTTCGATTATACAATAAATCTTTTCTACACAGTAAGCCATATAAATATTGTGTGTCTCAGTTTTATATAATATTCATCTCTTGAGAATTTCTTCATTCTCTTTACTCCTAGCATTGGTTTTAATTATAAGATTTTATTTAGAATAAACGGATTCGTAGACACACTTCAAAAACATAAACTTTTAGCATTTGTTTTTTGCGATTGTAAAATTTGTTATGAAACACGTACTGCTTTTAAAAAAATACAAATCAGCATTACTTTGACTGATTTCCCTTCCCTCTCTTTGAGGGTGTTCAATCTAAAAACAACATACCTTTATCCAATACTTTGAATTACAGTAGTAGAATTCTTATTGTTAAAAAGATATATACGATTGTCTTCCAAATAGAATCCGACATTTTTATTGCGTCTGTTGAAATTTCTACTAGACTTCTTTTTCTCTTACCATTAACATTTATAGAATGTTAGGCAGGGTTCTTAATTTAGAATTCAGCACAAACGTAATATGTTAGACGTGACAGGAATCTCATCTTTTTTAGCTTCCAGACTGCTGTGGAGTGTTCTTTTGAACCTATTATTAAATTGAATGAATTGATTTCAACTAACTGAGGTATTTATAATTTTTTTTTCATCTGGGTTAGAATAGATCAGTATTAGTTTACTTTTATGTGAATCGAAATGAATACATATATGAAACATTCATATTTTACGTCAGCGTTTCTCAAACTGTGGGGTGCGTCCCCTAGGGGCGGGTTAACATTACGAGTGGGGCGCGAGCATATTGAAAAGTCGAAAACAAGACATTACTTATTTTTTTAAATTAAACAAACAAAATGCATCCTGGCATAATAAAAAATAAAAAATAACATTTACGCTGATATAATACACTTATAAAAGTATCAGTACTACACAATGTATTTTATGATTAATTTAACAATACCACGTTAAAAACAAGTTTAATAATTACCAGTGAACCCATGGATTTGTCATAAAATTATACACAAAAATTAACACTTATCTGAATAATTTGTTCGGATTATAAAAAATCCCTTAACTGCCGTTTAAAAGTTACGCGATTCGACCCCAATGTCTCCGTTTTCCACGTATGTGATGTATTGCGGGGGGTGGGGAGGGAAAGAAAATGAATAAGTAAAAAATCCTCTGATATACTAGCAAATATTTTGTAAGCACTGCCAAGATACTTTTATTGCATTTCAAAGCCTTCGGAATAATTTTATGGATAGCAAATCACAAAAAAAGATCATAATCCCGGAAGACATATATATAATTTCCGTAAGATTTAACTCACTGGTTAAGGGAGATGTATATATACGCCGGTGGTATTTAAGAGGTTAAAGCCGTATTGTAGCTTCAGCGCCAAAGTATAGTATTATTGAATTTCTGCATTGTTATTTGTATGAAAGGCGGGTGCGATGAGAATTATGATTAATATTGGGTCGCAAATATTGAAAGTTCTAGAATCACTGTTTTACGTATCATAATTACACAAGTGATTGACTTGTTAAAATTAAAAACAATTTCACATTTTTCCTCATAATTCTCTCGCTTGCTCTTTCTCTCTCTCTATAAATATATAAAAAAAATAGTACGACATAAGTGAACTATCACATGAACCTCTTTCTCTTATTTTGAGTGGAACAATCCACAGTGACGTCAAAACCCGTCAATTGCGAGAAATAAGGCACTGCTTGGGAAATCACTCAAACGGACGTTTAGAGACGGTCAATACTAGGCATAGGAGAAAGAATCTCTATTTTGGTGTCTAATGTATCATTAATTGTAATCATTTTCCCATATATATATATATATATATATATATATATATATATATATATATATATATCAGTAAATAAATTAAAAGTAAGACTAATAAATCTTAAACATCTTAAGAACAAACCGAAAGAACCAAGAACATGGAGCCACTGCAAACCAAAAAAAAAAAAGAGAAATTTAGCTAGAGTGGAAATATATATATATATATATATATATATATATATATATATATTGTATTCACGAAAACATTTTTATTATTTTGCAGTATATAATGCAAATATTTTTAACGCTATACTGTCAAGTAACTTATGAAGTTTTCCGGTTATTTATAATTAAATTAACATTATATATACTGTATTTTATTTCTTTTAAACTACATATTTATAATATTTCCTCCTTTCATTGTAACACAGTAGTAAAGGGAAATTATAGGTGAAGGTTAGCTGGATAAAAAACATGTTTAAAACAGGATTCGTGGTTAGTAAGGCCAATACTTTACTATTGTATTATTGTGGCTAATATTTCTTACTGCTCTGACTAATTATACTTAGGTTTATAATTATTTACATATATATTAATTATATGCATTACAATAAATTTATTATGGTGTCAAAAATCAGAAATAATAAACAACTGTAAAGATTTTAATAAATATTGCTTAAATCAGAAATACCCAATCAATTTTATTAATGGTTATATGTATAAAAGGAAAAGGAAAGGAAAAGAATTAAAAATTCTGAGATTAATAATATTTTATTACTATAAACTTACATATTTCATAGTTATAGTTACCTCCATATTCTAATATTAGATAAAATTACTTATTATTTAATTCGTATATACTCTAGTGTTACTAAAGTTATGGTAATTTGTAACTCTTTCATTAATTTTTATTTCCATTATTTGTACACTTTTGTTAAGTGCTACACATTTCAGCCATTCACATGATTAAAATCTGCATTAGGTCCAGAATCTGGCAAGAACTTTTCTACTGCACTCAAATTTAGCGCGGGCTCTGCATTTTTAAGTGCAATTTTTAGGTAAGTTACCTCTATCTTGTAATGAATTTAGATATTCCTATCCATTAACTTCAATAGGTCTTTGCTCAGTTTTATTTACATAAAGGGGGAAGGATGGCTGGTCAAAAAACATGTTGAACCCCACTTTTATACAAATTATTTTATATTTTAGCTGTCCTAAGTCAGCAACATTTATAATACTGCATCATCAATTTTATAATTTTTAATCTCGGTTGCTCATGTGTCATTCACTGTATGATTTTCCTACTTGTTTGTGTTTTTCGAATGTGATTGTTGGATGTTATCTCTTGTTTGTATAGAGAAAAGATTATATATATATATGTATGTATATATATATGGTAAAAAAAATTATTTTTTCCCTAGCTTTGTATCATTGCATACTTTAAGTAGACAGATACATCTCTAATTATACGAAGTACGCCCTGCTAGCACAAATGACTTCTTCAACTCGTCTTGGTATTGACTTCACTAGTGCAGCTCATACGTTCTCAACTTCAAAATCGTGGAAACACTCTTCTTATTATTTGCTCTATTGCCGTGCAACTAATCTTAGCTAAATAATTCTTGATAATTTGTCACAGATTCTCAGTAGGACTTATCTATGATGAATTATCAGGCCAGTTAAGCACTTTTGTATTATTTATTTTATGATATAAATGTCTAGACCAATATTGAATTGTGACAAAAAAATTATGCGAAATGTCCCATTGAATGTTCCCATGGATGAAACAATTCTATTACGCAGCATTTCTATAAATGTGAAATAAATCATTTTGCTTTTAAAAGGAACAAAGCCTCCAGTACCATTTGTTGTGAAAGAAACCCAACGCATTTGTTTAGAAGGGTGGTTTACAGTCTGTTGGACATGATATGGCAGCAGATTTTCCACTTCACTTCGTCTAACTGCACTTCATTTTTATCCCTGCACAAATAAATGCTTTAATCTCTGAAAATCATCTTCTTCTAGTCCTTAACAGTCCAGGATCACAGTGTGTTTGGCCTATGCTAAACATATTTTCATCGTTTTCTGAGTTTAAAATTGTTTTTCCTTGGTCTTGTTGCCTTACGGCTAACTTTCAGAACTCTTTTCTATAAAGTTGAGGTACTCACTTTAACACAATATTCCAATAAATCCCATCGAAAGTCTGCGTTTGTCTTACTATAATTTATTTTGCCTTTTCTTATTCGAATTTTAGCAGTTCTTGGAGTAGTTCTCTGCTTCCGTTTTTGGACACAATGGAGGAGACTTATTTTTTTTAAAAAAAATCCTTAAAATACTGGATTTGCCCACACCAACTACCGTAGCTATATCTCTCACAGTCATACAAGTGTTTTCATTAACAGCGAGAGAGAGAGAGAGAGATTATTGTAGAACGTTCTTCCTCGGAATAACATCCATCTCTGAAAAAGCAAAAGTAATGCGTGTTACGTGGAACTCAAATTTTTAACCACCAGCTACCACACCGAAGGGCTCAAAACTGAACCACTAATGTAATAAAGTCAATCAAACGAGTAAATTATAGTCACCCAGTTTGAGGTATTTCGGGACATAACTGGTAATCACATACCAACTCAGAGAAGAAAAAATATGCTTGTCCGAATTAATTCGAACAGTATATTCATGTATGCATAACCTAATACAGAATAGTTTTTTTTTCTAATGGTTTGGGAGATCTTATACCTATGTATATAGATTCCAATTAACTAATTTGAATTAGTTCAGTCGATATAATTATTTTACTTACAATTTAAGTGTCATTTCGAAATTCCGTTTAATAAAACTTCTAAAAATGTACTTTAAAAAAAGGCATAAATTTGAGAGATTCTGCAAGGGTAAAATGTGAGAATAATAATTATCTTTAGGAAGAACGTTCTTAAACTGTTGGTTGTGGACCCCTGTTTGCTACTGCGCCTGTCTAGGAGTCTGTGGAGTATCTCGTGAAAGGTTTAAAGGTCCCTCTTTTACAGGCTCTGAATGTCTTTTGGGAATATTGAAAGGTATGTCATACTAGACTAGATTACTAAGCAGTACTCAGTGAAGAAAATCTACAACTTATATTTTCGTCAAGAATATCAAGCCAGTGCTTCTCAAAGTTTCAATATTGGTGACATAATATTGAATTATAATTTTCATCGCGCCCCCTTCATACCATAACAATGTATTGAATTCAATGGTACTATACTTTGACGCTAAAGCTACAATACCACTTTAACTTCTTAAGTACCACCAGCGTATATAAACAGCTTGCGCAGTCGAAGCTTCAATTGCACCGGACATAATTATACGTCTTTTCGAAGTACGATCTTTTCTGCACACTGCTATCCATAAAATTATTCCGAAGGCTTTGGAATGCAATAAAAGGACATTGGCAGTGTTTGCTAAGGATTTACTTATTTCAAAGGACTTTTTTATTTATTCATTTTCTCCCCTCTCTGCAATACATTACATACGCGTGCCTACGTAGAAAATAGTGCAATAGGGAGCGAATTGCGTGGATTTTAATTGGCAGTAAAAAGATTAATTATAAACCGTGCAAATTATCAAGACAAGTGTTAATATGTGTACATAATGTTATGTATGACAAGCCCATAGGTTCTTTGTTAATTATTAATGTTGTTATTAACTTAGTATTGTTGAATTAAGTACATTGTGCAGTACTGATACATTTATAAGTGTATTATATCTAATTAAATGCGTATTAATTGTATCAGAATGTATTTCGTTTGTTTTACACTTTCAGTAAATTAATAATTTGTTTAAATAATCTTTTGTTTTCAACTTTTAGATATGCCTGCTCTCCCCTTTTAGAGTTATCATGCCCCCAGGGGGCACGCCCCACAGTTTGAAAAACAATGTATTAAACCGTTGAGGTATGTTCAAAAGCTTGGAGTTCACCGATGTCACACTGATACATAAAATAGGGCTGCAGGGGTCGAAAGTTTAAGAGCCACTGCTTTAGGGGATAAATGTATTATAGAAATACAACAAATAGAGAGAAAAAATCTCTAAATTACTATTGTGAGTTTACAACTAAAAGTGAAGTAAAGTTACGAGTGTAAAATGGGACAATCAACGCACACAAAATAAGCTAAACACAAATATACGTTGTTATATATGTTGGTTAATATATATATATATTTCATTTAGTAATAAATTTTTTCAGCCACTTCAATTTTCGACATAGTAAATAGAGAATGAAACTATTTTCTCATAGAGTCGTAAATATATATACAGAAGGAAAACTAATGTATCAAAGGTCCTTTTAGAAACAAATTTCATTGGACCTGCTTGTAAAAGTTTGTAAAATTCAGCATTTGGACAGAAATTAGGATTTTACAATATTTATCTAAACTCATTGAGAATTCTTGAATCAAATTCATATAAATTGTGTTATTCAAACTATTAGTTTGTGCTTTATATATTCATAAATCTATGGTCATTTCGTCTGGAATTACTGGAGTTAGTAGGTGAATAAATTTAAACTGGTTTAATTGAAGTTATTATCAAAAATGAAAATTTTCTTTTAAGTACTGCGTTAGGTTGTTGGTTATTTTAATTCTTTTTAAAAGTAAAATCTATGTAATGAAAGAAATAGATATTTTTCTTTTCAAAATATTTACATTTTCAATATCTGTAAAAGTAATTTTGAAAGTAAACTAAAGATCGTTTCAAAAAGGTTTACAAAGTTCTATTGCAATTATAAGTATTTCAGAGAGATTGTAAGCAAAATATATAAAGCTTTCATAACTATTGCAAATGTGATTGTTATTAATAAAACGACTCAAATATTTTTATAAGACTTAGTATAAAATGAAAAATAAAATATCGTAAACTTATGTATTTACCTTAACAAACTTTAAAGAGAAAAACAATATGAACTATTTCTCAACTTTGGTGTATTTAATACTAAACATAAATATCATGGATGAACTATTTATAAAAAAATAATTAATATGTTATCAAAGTTTGCTCAATGAACCCTTAAAACAATTTCTTACTTTAAACGTGTACTTCCTACTTGCCACATCTTTCATCATTTATTTATACAAAACTTTGAAATAGCTTACTTCGGTGATCTTATGACCCTAAATGTACATTTTTCGTAAAATAAAACCCCCATTAATCGCTGTGAGTTTTTCAGAATAGTCCACATTCAGGCTATTTGCCCTGGAATTTGATACAAGTTGCTGCCACACTAAAGAAAACGTTTGGCTTCCACCCAAATATCAACTTTGAAACGCTGTCCCATTATTACATTATAATGAGTGGATGGGGCAGACAGATAACCCGTGTTTACGAGCCAGTTCCGTATGAATAATTTGAGAGTAAAAAGGTTTCCTTCTCTTACTTGTAAGTGGAGGGTGTGGCAAGCTACTTAACGTTCTACTGGTGAGTTTGTGTAGTGTTCTTGTTAAAACAATTGCATGCAAGCGATTTCAAACGCCCAGTTAATGTCAAGGCTTACAGAATTTCTACAAGCTTTGTTTATCACCGTGCGCTATTATTTGATATTTTATTCATTAGAAAATTGTATTTGTTTCAAGGGAAAATTTATTCTTTCCCATAGTGAATAAATGTAAGAATGGAAAGTTCAAAGAGGACGATGAAAATATTTGTTTCTATGTTAATATCATAAACTACTGATGTTTCAACCACATATATTTAGTTAAAACACTATTTAGTTATATAAATAAATGAGATTAAGATCAAGTTAATTTTTAAATTTTAAGTAACTTAACGCTTCTATTAAATGTTGCAATTTTCAACACTATGTAAATGTTACCTCTAACAGGCAAAAAAAATCAGGTAATCTAAAAATTAGCTTGGTAATTTGCGCATTAACTAGGGCGATTCATACAGTGCGAAAATTGTTTCATTTTTCAAACTACCTAGGAAAAATGCGAATTACCTATATATTCTACAGATTACCTACAAGACACTTATTAATGTGTGTATTACCTAATATGCACTCTGCTAAGAGGAAACTAAGTATTGGTTGAAAAAACAGCAACATTTCTGTACGATTAAGTTCGATGTTGTTAAATTAAATGTTGTTGTAATAAAGCTCGATTGCATTATTTTGATATATAACAATAAAATTAACAGAATCAAGCTACCAACTCATTAGTAAATTTAATCAATCATCTATCAGTTTAAAAACTATAATACAAAGAATCCAACGGCTTAAAATTTCATTTTAAACAAGGAAATAATTTTGTAAAACATATGATAAAAATATGCTTACTTATTTGTACAATTTAATGATTGGTGTAGTTTTTAATTGCGTAGCAGTTGGTTCTTATGACAAACAAACTTATTTGTGGTGCATTTATATTTGCAGTCAACTTTCTTTGAAACTAAGCCAGGTACCTAGAGATTGTTTTATTACTGTTTGATGTAAAGAAATTTCTTTACCACTTCGTCAAACCACTTCATAAAACCTGAATTAATATCTTGCATGCAAGTGATATAAAATACCCGATTTTAGTACAATTTTTACTAAACACATCCTCTGTTTAAGAACCACAGATAAATTCCTTTCGTCTAACCAGTACTTTCAGTGCCTCAATCGTATATGTATATCTCGGAATACAGTTATTTTCTCTGAGCTGCTACAGGACTTTGGAATGCAATAAAATAACCGTTGTAGTGTTTGCGAAGGATTTGCTTTTTTCAGAAAAAAATGTGTTTATTTGTGTTTTTTCCCTTTCAAATACACCGCATACGTGCGCCTATGTGAAAACCGATGACACTCAGACGCGAATCGCAAAACTTTTAATCGGCAGTCAAGCGGTTAAACTTCCTAATTTTAAATCAAATTCTAACATCAGTAATACGCAATGAAAATCACCGTCTTTAGTTTGTGCCAACTTTGAAAACTCCAATCATTTAGTTTTCCCCACAGTATGACTCGATATTATATGAGACAGTCCTTACTGAATCGGGGCATACGCCACCGATGCGAGTGCGATAAAATTTTAAGAAATTTAAAATACTTTTAAAAAAGTTTGCAAGTAATACTTGTGTTTAATTATTTTCACTAGAATATATTTCCAAATGTAATTATATTTTATATAAAATATTTGCAAGACATGGGTGATGAAGGTACCATAAATTTCTTCTGAATAACGTTTAATTGAAATTTATTGTTTTAAAAAGTAATATTACAGTATAGTTCTTTCTTATTTACTGACCTATATTAATAGTGAAAGTATGTTAAATAATATTGTGTAATGCTCATAAAACTATCAAAATATCCATCAGCAAACACCGTTTTAAAAAAGAGAAAAATACAACAAGAGTAATTGAATAATAATAAAAAAAAATCTTCACAGCCTTCTTGTTTTCGTAATGCAATTTCCTGAACCGTTCACAGATGCTGCCCACGCAGATAAATAAATATAAAAAAGCAATACTTTTTTTTCATATCATAAGAGGTAAAAATGGGAAATTGAGTTGTTGGTATAGATAAAAAATAAATAAAATGATATTATTTGATGATAGATTTTTCTCAGCTGTTGTCATTTCATAAATTGTTCGAAAAAACGAAAATAAATATGAAAGAAAAAAAAAGTATACAAAAAACATAAAGTTAAGAATGTAATTTTTTCACGTTTTCTAAATTTAGTGAACCGGATATCGATTCATAATACGTTTATTGCGCACCCAGGGCTCTCTTGAAGTCAGCACATTGAAAATAAAATAAAATTCCCATTAAGTAACTTGATCCTAAAGAAATATTTTTTCTATGAGACGCTTTAGAAATAAAATCGAATTTTTACTAATGTATTTTTAAATATTGTTAGAAAACTACTGAACGCACAGAACAGAATTAGTATTTAAAAAAACTTGAATTATATAGGGTGTCTTATCGTATATATATATATATTATAAACACATTTAATCAATGTAGTACAAAAGTTTAAATTATTGAATGTTTTTATTTTTAAAATTAACACTGGATGACACGTCGCAATTTTTTTTATTATAGTTAGATTCTTTTAATTGATTTTTTTAATTTAAGAAAATTCTGTATAAATATATGATTTTTGATTTATTCTTCCTTGTAGAATTCAACAATAGTTTTTACTAAATAGCTTTTTATGTATTTTCTTCAATAATATTTCATAAAGTGTGATATGCCATACAATATAAATAAATATGGTAACGAATGTATTAATTACTTTTAAATCAAATTCCTTGTAATTTCCAAAGAACATGGATACTTTTCAGATGCATAATTTGACGATGTCGATCGGTTATTTGCCTTTTGTAGAAACACTGTTCGATACACGTATAAAAAAATCACCTGCGCAGGATTAATTTAGGAAGTTTTATTAAATACTCTACTTGTAGGAATGAATTGGTTTATTTACATAATTTTTAATCACACTGATTAGTACTTTGTTCTGTTCGTAACTTTTCTTTTCAGAAATTTGTTATTTTTATTAAAATTATGGCATGTAATTTTAAAAAGTAAGACGTACAATAATTCTTGGTTTTTCCAAAAAGAATTTCTCTAAAACATTGCTTCTCAAACTTTCAATACTGGCGCCCCCCTTTTCGATCACAATTTTTATCGCGCCCCCCTTATACATTGATAATGTACTGAATGCAATAATAATGCACTTTGATGCTAAAGTTACAATAGGCGATCTTAATTATTAACCATACAAATTAGTAACATATTTTTTTAATTTTGTGTACTACTTTTAAGCAAAAATAAATAAATAAAATGATAGGATAATTATTATGTTAGATGTCCTTTCTCTAATTTTTAAATTGAACATAATGCAAAATCAAGTGGCTGCGTAGAAGACAAAATATAGATATCTGCTAAATATAGAAAAAGAATTTAGAGGGTCAATTTCTAATCATAAGCATTCCTTATAAAAACTTTGCTTTGCAAGACAAACCCATGGAAGTCGTTAATACTTATTAAACTTGTTCTTAATTTAGTATTAATTAATTATTTATAAAATACTCTGTGCAGCACTGATACAGTAAAAGTATACCGGCTGAAGTGCCCGCTCTTTGCACGAGTTCATTTGTAATAAAATAAAATATTATTGATATAAAAGCTGAATTGTAAGGAGAGAAAAGCCAAGTGCTCAACAATGTTTACAAAAATGTAAAATGATCTTTTCAAAATGGCTGCTCAAATTATAATTAGTTTTAAGCGAATTGTAATTTTAAGCGTCACAGAATTAGCATGTATAATTGATGTTAAATAATGAAAAATAATATAATTTTCCGATGAATAATAATCGTATTATTTTTAATATTTAAAAAGCGAAAAGTCTTCAACATGTTTTAACCCGCAAGCAGGCGCGCACTCGACACGGTCGAGCGGAGTTATTGAGTCGTTCCAATCCTTTTTTTTATAATTATTTTACTGTATACGATACAAATCGTAATTCCAGTGAATAATTTAACTAAGAGAAAGTTTATTTACCTACTTTCAAGAACTTTTCAATTTTTCTTTGGTAACAAATAAACAGTTATTCCAGAATTAAAAATTCGTAATTTGTGTGTCCCGCGCGACCACTTCCGGGTAAAAATTGTATTCATTATGATAACATGTATGTTACTGCTAAGAAAATTGTGTAAAACGCGTTTTTTCATGGAAAAAAGCGCAACAGAGAAATACATTACTTACAACTTCCCTAAATGAGAAACAAACACGTAAGGGATGGGTCATAACTAGCTGTACGAATAACTTAGAAGGCCATACAGATTACAGCTATAATGTGCAGTATTTCAAAAATAATGACAGTGATGAATTTTTTATGTTCCTAAATTTCTTCGATTCTGGGTCTGGGATCTGTTTTTTCTCTGAAAGAGTTATATGTTACGCTTAAAAAGAAAGCGTAGTAAAAAAATATCTCATCATGGTATTACAGCAAATCAAATAAAAGATTTTTTTATTTTGTTATAGGATCAAAGATAGCTAATTAGGTATTGAAGAAGTTTTTATTTTTGATGACTTAATATCGCGTGCTTATAAATTATATCTGAGTAAAAGTGCATTTTTTAATATGTCTGAAAGTATTTTGTTTTAATTTATTCCAGTAATTTAATTATTTTTAAATCTTCTACTTTCGATATGCTCGCGCCCCCCTTGTAAGGTTATTGCGCCCTGCTAGGGGGCGCGCCCCACAGCTTGAGAAACACTGCTCTAAAATGTTCATTGGCATAACAATTTTATACAATTGCATATCCATTTAAGAAATGAGTAGGAATGTTTTAATTAACTTTAAAATATCCATTTTGCAATTCGCATCACAGTTCAGAAAAAGAAAGAAAACTTAAGAAAAAAAGCTTTATCAAAATATTCCTCTATGACATCTTTAAGCTTTCGCAACAATCGTGATGTTAAAATAAATAATGAAGCCTTGACCATTAAAAAATATTGATCTATTCTTTCAACAAATATATGTATTAATTTTCAAATGAAATCATATTTTAGTCGCAGGTTCCAGCTGTTAAAACATTTCGCGTACTGTTTTTTTTTTGTCTTTCTTTCGTTATGATTGAAGTTTTGAACTTATGAAATTATATTAATATCAAATATACGAAAAATATAACTCTTATCTCGTGCATCTATTAAAAGTAAAGAAAAGTACTTTTCTTCTTATATATTTATTATACTTTGGAAAGTATATATCAGCAATTGTAACAATGATCGTTTATTGTGAAACTGCACATAACATTAGCTCATAAATATAAATAAATTTGGATTCAGTTATTAAGAATGACAACATAATATATATTTATATGTGGATTTAATATACATTACTTCATAATATGATTTGAGAAAGGGAGACAAATTAAATGATCTTATAATATGTTTAAAGTGTGTAAGCTTTATAGTTTGTTCAAAAATTACTTTTTAAAGGAGTACACATTTTAACGTATAAGCTTTAATAAGACAGAAAATTTGTTAACAATCGTTAGAAAACTTTACAATATTTAAAAAAACGCATTTTTATTTAAACATATTTTACTACATTAAGATAAAGAAAAATATTGAGAGTATTAAATAGTTGTATACTTAATTGTTTACTTAAATTATACATAACGATCAATGCGAACTTTAAGCGGGATTGTTAATAAAACAGTTTTTGTAACAAGTTATTTATCAAAATTTACTGCGATACAAATATTTTCAAAAATTTTTTGACCCATTAAATGCAGATAATTAACTTGCCACTAAAGCTGCATCATGGATTTAATTTGAAGGAAATTAACTTATTTATTTGAAGTAAACAAAACATGTGTTAATTTCAGGAAGACTAAAATGTACCGAAGTTCACAATATTGTAGCTAATTAGCCATGGGAACCCAAGTGACTTCTTCTGAGAAGAAATAACCAATCATGAGTGTCTGAGAATACTGAGGGTAGAAAATACTCAGAACGCAGATAGTGAGTAGTGAGGGAACCTGTTAAGGATTAGATGGAGATAAGGCGATGTTTTTAAGATGGTGGTTCATGGCGAAAATAAAGTTTCAACATATTTATCTATAGCCTGACTGTTTTCATTCCGCAATACACTTCATAGAGTTTGGAAAAAACAGAAAATTATACTTCATTATACAAATCAACAAATTTATTCAATAGGAAATTGTTTTATGCTGGTATTTTACGGGCCAACTTTCAATAGAAGCGAAAAAAAAACAAATCATAACCAATTATAATAAATATTCAAGTGAAATCTTCATGTCCAATCAGAAAAAAGAAGCTAACATAGAAAAGAAATTCATTTGATAAAATTTATATTTTATCTAAAACAATTACTTCTGATGCAAATGATATTATCACAGGTAAGAAATTTTAAACATTTAAAATACGAGTATCATGAGGAGATAAAAGTGGTTGTGTCAGGTAAAAAGTAATACAAAATGTTGGAGATGTTTATGTTTGCACTTTTAAAAATAATTAAAAATAAACAAATAATGGATTGAATATATTTTTGGCTGTTTTCTCTATAAATTCTACAAAAGGCGTATTTTATAAGTGTTGAACATTGAAAAAAAATTTATTTATAGCAGCATATTATTATATGTATATGTATATATATATCCATATATATATATATATATATATATATATATATATATATATATATATATATATATATATATATATATATATATATATATATATATATATATATATATATATATATATATATATATATATAACAAAAAAATCAAAAACAAAAATATCCTGTCCAACACTGGGTTTGCTGCTACTTACACGCCTGTTTCAATTCCGTTTTTTTAATTTTTTTGACGTGATTACGTCTTTAAAATTGCTTCAATAAGGGGAGGCAATTAAAAAAAACGAATGATAATGATGTCGGGGAATACAGTTTCAAAGTACAGCTACGTATCTATCATATTTAACCACAATTAAATTACACCACTGGATAGCTAAAGAATCAAAGAATTTATTACGCTAAGTGAGGAACTATAATAATTCATCACATGTGGTGGAGGGGTGTGCCGCCATTTTGAGGTAATATTGTTGAGTATCCAGATTTTCATTTAATATAACCTTTGATTTGGAGAAACTAAAACGTTCATTTTAATATCAGTGGACAGCTAAAATCAAAACCTATAGTTTGTATATAAAAAAATCAGTGCAAAATAGTGGCAATGCATATAATAAGGTGTAAAAATAAAAAAAAAGTATTAGTCAAATTTTATAATGTTGACCTATACGCGTCAAAACGCCAAGTCCAAATACAGAAATCGTGTACGGTTGGAAAGGTTTTCTCAAGAGCAATCGAAATGATACCACTAAAACACTATAAGACCGAATCAATCAGTCCCAGGAACGTAAAAAAAAGAAGGCGACTGTGCGGATCAACGACAGTGCCATTACAACTGCAGCTGGGACATTTGAAATTAAGCAAGTGGATAATTAAATCCCTTTTTTTTTGACACCGGACTATGTAGGCAGCAATTGTTTTCGATCGTCATTTATGAGGAAACATTGGGCAGCAGCTAGTATACATTTCACTACGACGTTTGTCAACCATCTTTCAGACATAAGTGTGATGTGTGTGATCGTCTATGTTTTTTTTTTTTGCACTCATTGATGCCAACAAAGAAAAAACACTTACCGCTGCTTAATAATACTTTCTCTGAAGAGCTAGTGTCTGACTTTAAACTGTGTTCTACGTGTACAAACTTGGACAAAGTTCCCATAATGTCACGTTCGAACGGATTTGTATATACACATAAGCAACACGAGTTGCCCGCATTAAATCAGATTGGTGCACCTCTAGTTTTACCGCGAATGTCATTTTTGCAGATATGTCGGTTGAGACACCGTTAATACTGGACATAGTGCTGCAGCAGCTACCTCGTTAATTAGACGACGATTAGGCTTTCAATGTTAAGATGTAGAACCTGATACATAAATCTTCGTATCTGAGCGGTGTGCTCAAAAAGTCAGTGGTAAATGTTTGGCTACAATTCTTACTTGGTTAACCATTGCATAAACATTACACGATTACAGTACACTAAGATTCATTTCATGCTAAGAAAATAACCAGTTGTGTGGCAACCAACGCTATTGGTGATGATATGTTCGAGCTTCTAAAGTGAGGCAGTAGTGCACCAGAGTCAGAGGTTCCACTCGCAAGGCAAAATTTAGCAATCAGGGATATGTGTATGGACGATACCATGCCAGTGAATGTACCTGGTTCTGATCTAAAATCATACTGTAATACTGCTAAGCGCAGACCAATTGCAACTACATCATCGGTGGTGCTATCATCATCATCAAGTCACAAAGCCGCTGGAGTCACCATATATCGTAACATCAATAGCGACACTGATTGAAATAGAATTGCATTGACATTTAGGAAATAAATTTGGGAATGAAAGATGCAAAGGCTGTGTGTGTGGCGATGTCTGTATAGTAAACGTAAAAAAAGGTCAATGACATCTTCAAATTCATACACGGGTGCGTATGCATTCATCAGGGCACAGCATTAGCAGAAATTAAACGTTTTATGTAACGATAACTATTAAAATATTTTAAAACCATCGCTAACCATTCTAAAACAATCGTATCTTACTACATCAATTATGATAGTCGGGGACTTAAATGTTAATATCTCACAATACCACTCATAGCCCAGCTTCATGCTCAGCGAGCTTCACATTAGACAAGTAAAAAACAGTTTGCTTTTAAACATATTTTGCCTTTTAGAATATAATGATTGAACATATATTAATTTTCAGTGGTTAAAATAGGCTAATTTCGGGTAAGAAATTTGAAAGAAAATCCAATAGAGAAAGGGTTAATCAATAAAGTAAAGTAAGTGTGTTTCCTTAACTAAACATTTTAAGGAAGTAAGGTTATCAAATAATTATTAAGATATCATGATAGTGTGTAAAAAACAAATATTTATTTTTTTTTTGTTTTATAAATCATTCAAAGAGGGTGGAATAAAATGTTTCGTGGGTTTATTGTGTGTGCTGATGGAAATACTAGGTTTTCTGAAATTAGTTGCTGCATTGATTGTATAAGAAATTTGATTTTTGTATAACTAACATAACTTAAAATATATTTCAAGTGCCAATTCTGTATGTAAATTCCATACTAAATACTAACAATAACATGGTATAAAATACATCAATCACATTTTCATTACTAATTGTTCTACTACTACAGTAACATAATTGTATAATATTAAACAAATCTAAAAATCTAAATTCATTACTCAATTGTACTGGAAATGAATATAAATTTAATTTGTTTCTATTTATAAATAAAATGTTTTTATTTTTATAAATATTCAATCTTGCAAAAAATGTTTTATGATAAAAATGCCCCACTAATGCATATATATATATATATATATATATATATATATATATATATATATATCAGTTTCAATTATATATATATATATATATATATATATATATATATATATATATATATAAAAATCGAAGCTGATTGCTATTCTAAACATATTCGAAAATAAACACTTATATACCTCATTACAAAAGATGTTGTCAAATCACAGTTCCATTTCTAGATCTATGTCTTACATTATATCTGAATAATATCCATAGTTGTTTAAAACTCAAAATTTTAGATCAGTTAAATATTCATATCATTTATACAAAGTCAATTTATATTTTTAATTCACAATAAATTACTGACCAACTGTGTGTTTTGTGATGGATAAACTATTAGAGAGAATTTAATAAAAAATTCTGTGAAATTTTATTTGTGAATATTTTTATTTGTGTCATTGTGTGTGTGTGATTATATCGTAGCAATAGCATTATATATTTTCTTAAAATAAAATAAAATCTATGTAACACAAAATCCAGTACTGCTACACCTTTTTATATTTGCGAACTATTTTCAATCACAATTTTCATCAACCCCCCCTAACTATAAGAATGTATTTAATATAATAAAAATTTACTTTTTAGTAAGCTACATATAAAAGCTATACGACTTTCAATATAAACCATACGAATTACCAATATAAGTATTAAATTTTTAAAGTAACAAGCCCATTGGAAACACTAAACTTGTTAATAACTTGCATTACTAAACTTGTTTTTAACTTAGTATTGATAAATTAATTATCAAAAACACTGTGCAGTACTGAAACATTTATAAGTGAATTAAATCAGTGTAAACGTGTATTTAATTTTTATTACATCAGAATGTATTTTGTTTCGTTTACTTTCAGTTATTTAATACTTATCTTAAATATTTTATTTTCGAATTATCAATATGCTCACGCCCCCTACATAAGGATATTACGAACCAAATATTAAGAAAAGATGACATTAGGAATTACTATTAAAAGAATCATATTAGTTTTCTATAACATGCAATAAAACAACATACATATGTAACTAAATAATAAGAATAAACTAATAGATTCAATCGATCAATATGAGTATTTTTTAATTCCAACTATTAGCTCACAATTTCCCCTTTATTTATTAATTTGTTTATTTATTTATCTTGGTGGAATTTTCAATCTTTAATAAAATACATTTTAAAGCACTCAATTGAGCTGAAATTTTGTATACAAGATTATTTTAGATAACGATAGAATAATTTAATTAGAATGAATACAAATTAATTGGTTAAATCTAATTATTTAAAGAATTATAAATACAGCCACGTTGGCATCATTTTTGGTGACTTAGCGATTCCTATGGCGATTTGTGCCAAAACTTGAAAAATGTTTTTTTCCTAAAGTCTTAAAGCATTCAGTTGAACTGAAATCTTATATACACGATTGTTTTGAATGACAATACGATACTTTAATGATAAATAATAAAAATTAATTACCGCTTAATATTGTGATTATGTCATATGTATATACATATTTTTTTAATTGTAACTATTTAATAAAAAGTAGCTAAAATAAAAAATTTATTTTTTTAATCTAAGTAGGAATTGACTTAAAAACATTTTTTTTTTATATTACTTGTTTAATATTTTTTCTGAAGAGCATTTTCAAAATTATCTTTCCGTTTATATGAATATCCTAATGTTTAACGTATTAAATTATATTTTTTTTGTGCCAAACTACAATCACATTTTTTTCGGTTTAACCGCAATGCACCCATAAAAATCCCTTTTGCAAAGGACCTGAGTGAGTTGATTTATGGCATGTAATTTCCCCTAAGTTCCCATCTTAACTGTAGCCATTGAGGATAAGACGTCTTTAAGAACCACACAACTGGACAAATCTGTAAACTTGGCGATTAAATATCAGCCAGACTTTTCTTCCTCACCATTAGGTGCCCTGGACTCACCTGCCATAGATCATACAAGTACCTGATGACGATTCA
This sequence comes from Trichonephila clavipes, assembly GCA_019973935.1. Taxonomy (NCBI): domain Eukaryota; kingdom Metazoa; phylum Arthropoda; class Arachnida; order Araneae; family Nephilidae; genus Trichonephila; species Trichonephila clavipes. The sequence continues at coordinate 1,247,041 of BMAU01000316.1, read as the reverse complement.
TAAAAAAATAATATTTCCCCTTTTCCCATTTTATAGTAGAAGGGAGAAGCCTGTAGAAATGCTTTAAATTACTCTGCGATTTGCCACAACGCGAGATTAATTGCTTCGACGTTATTTAATTTCATTGCGCAAAATATTTTTCAAAGCATTTGTTGTAAAATGGTTAACCCTAGAAAGACTGAAATGTAGTGTATACCTATATTGCCCAAAAGCAATCAGAATGACTGCATTGTGAAAAAAATAACTATTGTCTAAATAAATTTGTTTAAAATAAATTTTTAATACTTTTCATTTTATTTAAAGTCATACATCAAGTTATTAGTAAATATTAACAATAAAAAAAATTGCTTCGCTTGGGAAAAAATGTATTCTAAAAATGCCGACAAAATTCTGTCATTATATACGTAATTGTTTTTCTAATTGGAATTATAAATCAGTCAAAATGACTTCATTGGGTAGTCTAGTGTTAACAATAACGCGTTGAAAAAATTTAGTTCTCTCACATTTCATTTAATCATTAGATAGTACATCTAAGGAAACTGTGTTTTTTTAGCTTCTGTTTTAATTATAAATACAACTTCAAATCGAAATGACACAATATAGGGTTTAATATAAATTGCTTATATTATTTTAACACTTGAAATTGGAATCGTACTTTCAGTGTACTATGAATATATTTTTTCCACAAATACAAAAATAAAGCATTTGTATACAGCAGTAGAAAGAAGCAGAAGAACATTTAGCGTAGTATTCATATCTCTAAAGAAAACGAGTCATATGATATTAACCGCAATTGTCGTTTGTAATCATTGTCATCAACATATATTTAGTCTTACTTCCTACTTTTAGAAATTTATTTGTAAACAAATATAAGGGTACATTTATGTCGTGTTTTTTTTTTTGCTTTATAAGTATAATGGTGGAATCTAAATCAATGAAATGTGTTATTATGTGTAAGGAAAAATTATACGTTTAACTTACATTAAAATACTAATTAACATAAAAAAAGAGTCTAATGAGACTCATTTTTTTTCTAACTTTATCTCCATAATTTATGCCCTTCTCTCATCGAAAATTTTAGACAACTTAAATATGCATTCTTGTAGCGTAGTAGCATCGGAGTTATTTGTTCTGATAAAAATAATAATAATAAAGGGGATAAAAAGATTACTTATGTTACTTTCCGATGACAGAATTGTGTACTTCAAGCATTCACACGCTTTGACCTTAATTAATTTTTTTCGAAGTAAAGAAAATATCGGTAGGAGCATATAATTTTAATCTCATAAAAATCCAATCATAAAAGTGATGAATTTAATTTTAATTTCTTTTGATAGATGACTTCAGGAAACAATAAAATATCCATTAAGTTTTAGAAAAGGGATTTTTTTTGTCGGAAAGATATTTCATAGAGCTTACGGATTTTAAATTAATAATCAATTAACATTGGTTAAATCAATAGATATTATATTTTTTAGATATTTGATAAAATTTTGTTTTTCCTTAAGTAGTGTTTGATTAATAACTATTTGTTTCTTCTTTTTCAGGTCCATTCAAGAGAAAATCCTTCAGGCATAAATAAAATACTTGGAAATCATGGATAAGTTTACAGGAAAATTCTATGAATTTATATATATAATTGAATCCGTTGATACGTTTGACAAACGAAGCACCAATAATTGAAGATTTAGCATAATTAAAAATGAGGGAAGAAAATTAGAGGCGTCTCTTTACTTACCATAAATTTAAAATAGCAGATTTTCATTAAATATATATAACATATCGCGTAAAATATCATTTTTATTCCAACTGATAATTTAAAGGCTGCATTTAAAGTATCAAGCAATTAAATGATAATTAAATAGTAAGATTATAAAAATACTATTAACATAATGATTTCATGTAAAGTAAAAGTTATGACAGACTCCTAATCTGTGCGTCACTTTAAAAAGAATAACAACTAAAAAATAACGCACACGTTATTTTCAAAACTATCGTACAGTCAATAGTAACCAGTTGTAATAAATTTATATTATTTCTCAAAAATCCCATACTCTTTCAAATATTCAATTTCTGAATTTTCTGAATTAATTGTTAAGCCACTGTTAAAAAGAAAAATAGGCAGAAAATCTGAACAGATATTTAATGTGTATTCAATAAATACCTTACTCTCTCTTTTTAAGCAAATATCCATTTTCTCAACGCCACAGGCATCTAATAAAAATATCAATCCCATCTCAATGTTGCCTATAAATTGATGATTTCTATTAACTTAAATGTTATGTCTAGGTATAATAAAATATATACAAGGTGTGACACACACAAAAAACTAGGCTAGTTCAATAAACCATTGCACTTATAGAATCAGTTCTTCGTGACGTTATCACATACAAAGTAGTTCCCTTGAGCATTCAAGCACTACCATGAGTGGTAAAGGTTCTGGAATGAGGTTTTTGGAAGGCCATTTTTGACTAATAATGTTCATTCAAGTAATTTGGAATCCCTTTAAACCAGTTTTCATTGTAGGAAAAAAATGTTGCATGGGGCAAAATAAGGTGAATAAGGAGGATGCTTCATCAGAGTAATATTTTTGCTGGTCAAAAACTGCCTGGAAGATAGGACCGTATGAACAGATGCTTAGTGTTGGTGCAAAAAACGTCTATCACTCCCCAATTGTGGTCTTTTTTCCAAATATTTTCTTGAAGTCTTAAAGTACTTCGATGCAGTATTGTTGATTAACAGTCTGACTACTGATGTGAGTGGTAACCTTCATATATTATGAATCTGGGTAATGTTTTGGTCTGTAAGCGCTGACCTTTGGCACTCAGTACGTTCATCATCTTCCGCACTAATCTTTTCCCCTAAAAACCGCTTATGTCATTCAAACGTAAGCGCACGAAACAAAATTTTCATCTTCATACGGCAGGTAAATGTTTGAAATGTTTTCGCAGCTGATTTCTTGAGTTTAACAAAAACCTTGACTATGATTAGAAATTTTTCTAGCAGAATGCGTTTGTACGTGCACACTCAATGAACTCCCTCAGATTTCCCAACTGCCGTGATTGGTTATAGCGAAACTGGCCACAGATACAGAGAAGGTGCGTGGGATGACGTCACATAAACAGCTTTTGCCAACTCCAAACTTTTTTGTAAGTTAGAAACTGAGTCTCGTTTTTTTTGTGTGTGTGTTACACCTTGTATGTACTAAAAGATGAATGAGAGAAGGTATATTCTAGTAAAGCTGAGAGCATTCTCAATTTCATAAAAAGAAAAATACTTTACGCACTAAAGTGCTGAAAACAGAACGCGTTACACGAGTATTTAAGAGGAAAAAAAAATAAATCTGCTCCATAGTAAACTAGCCTGAGTCATTTTGTTAGTACAAAAGCAACTAAATTTTTTTAGCAGGTCAGTTCTTCACAAATGCCATCCTAGCATGGTGGCATAGCTAAAAATTGATTTAAGTACTCTATATAGTAGTCCTGCAAACTAATTCCTCAAAAGTTACTAACTCATACACTTCTCTATTTTATGAGAGAAGTGTATGAAACGGCCCGATGGGAAAATATGTATGAAACGCATTGGTCATGGGACGCAATAAAAATGAGTTTCACAAGATTTTGCATTAAAGCTAACATTCTTGTAAACGTTTTCGAATGCTGCGAAATTAAACTAATTAATGGTAAGCAGAAGTCATGATTGCCAGTGAGTGAATATTAACGCGACACTGTTCAGCTACACGAGAGCTTTTGGTGACGGACCACGTAATTTTGAACCATGGTCAAGTGACGTGGATGACACTTGAGCTGGAAACCTCTCTCCTAACTACCACACCACACCAACTTGAGGACGTTTAAGTTCTCGCAGAGTTAACGTGCATTGCCGCCCTACCCTGCGGGTTTTTATTGGTACCGGGCTCGAATTCATGACATACCTGCCATGATACAATACCTTGACCACTGGGCTACCGCAGCCCTGGAATGATTGTCAAAGCGGTTATATTTAGAACATGTTTCAGCACAACTCCATAATCATCATGTAAAATTATATCAAATTATGTGAACCGCTTACAAAAGACAAATTACGCCAGTAGTTGACATCAATCATCACGGGAGAGAATGGAAAACTGTCGTATCTCGAAAAGCTGATTTTATAATACACTGAATGAAGTAAGATGCCACTAAATTAATAGGATAAGTCAGCAGATGATTCTGAAAACGTTAAAAGTTATCGCAGTTGTATTTTGAACCAGTTAATTGAAGTCTATGTATCTTTAAAACAGAATCTAAGTGGATGAATCCTGATTTTCGCTTAATGTGCATTCGACATAACTCTCAAAACTGGCATTGAGAGACTCTACAAGTGAAATTGAAGTTATTTTCCCACGCTCTGGTCAATTAATGTTTGAAGATAATTTTCAGTATTCCGATAGTTGATGTTATATTTGATGAAATCTCGTTGCCTAAAAATTTGAAGCTGCTTCATTACGTAACATTCAATTATGTAAAATTCCACTTCTACTTTAACTTTGAAACACCAGGCTCCCGCTTGATATTGCCACTCTTTGAAGCAGATAAAAGGTAAATTAGTATCTGATTGAGATAATGTAACATCAAACGCCAGGTATCAGGGTTACGTAGAATGACATCTATAAGCTCATCCCATCTTATACTACTTTTTTTTTTTCTATAAGGCTATGTGAAACGGCAGGTGTTTTCGATCTCTTCACTAGCAATGTAAATCCTCAAAAGGTATAATATTTTTAATTATGTGAGGATGTCACCTGATAAGCTACGCGATGGCCAGCTTGAAATGACAATAAATAGATAGAGGCCAAAATTATAAAGATAGAAATATATTAAAAGCTAGAAATAAAGTTGCATATTTTTGATAACTACATGTTCCATATTCTTTCTTGTGCTTTTCATGAATTAAAAGTGTTCGATATTTCCTATAAAGTATGCAACACTTTACGTGTTTTGTTGTATAATTAATATAAGTGCTTCGAAGAAAAATTAGAGATTACAATTTTATCATTATTTTTTTCATTTGTTTCACTGTGTCCAAAGCAGAAAATTTAATTTTGTTATTAAATGGCAGGGGACGAATAATTTTATTTATCCATGTAGCGCTAAAATTACTAAAATGCACATACATTCCATAGTTAAATCAATCACTATGACTATTCTGAACTTAGGTTGGCAGGACAGAATTTTAGAAAAGTGCTTGCAATTTAATACCGGCAATTTTACAGAAATAATAAAAAAATAACTCTCAGTATCATGATGGATAACATAAGAATCTTGGGACATTCTAGATTTCTTTAAATTAAACATTTAATAATTAATACGCCTATCGACTTTTCCCCCACTTTTTTTTAAAACAGATACTATATTGAAAAAATATGTTACTTTAAAAATAGTTATCCGTATCTAATATTCTCCCTCTTGATTGGCTGCGTTTTCTTATTTCGTTTTTCAACTAAATATTTATAATTAGTTAGATTAGATGAAACACACACAGACATAGTTTATTTTTTATATAGTTTTTGAACCAAAAAATTAAAGACGTCATAACACATTTAAAATAGAAAAATAATTTAAACACTTGGCTGATCCACGCAAAACGAATATCTTTCAAAATGTTTGAAAGAAATTTGTTTTCGTCATGTTTTGAAAAGTCCATAAAAATTTTCTTGAAAGTTAAAACGATTTGACAGTTGAAAAGCTTTAATAGATATTTAAGTGTTTATATACAGTGTGAGAAAAACAACCAGCAGGAAGAAAACTCGCATGCAACATGATGCTTTGAACTAAGTGACATAAGCCTCTTTCCCATTTCTAAGCTGTCAACTTTACTCGGATAAACTGACACAAAACTCGAAAATATTGACTTTACATTGAACTTAAAAAAGTGATGTTTACGAATGTCGATAGAAATATAAACATTTCTTAGCAGTTGAAGTAGAAATGTTCTCAAGTTTTAAGCACTTATGTTTTTTTTTTATCGGGGGGAGTTTGAAAACAACCATAATCATGAAATCAATCCCAATTTAATTTCTGTTTTTAGTATTGAGTTAAGCAATATTTTTATTGCTATAATTCTAACTTTGATTTTTCTACGCTTTTTAAAAACTTTAATTGCAAATACAGTCGCTCATGTTTTTGTGCAATCTTTTTTATGTGATTTCCTTTTTGTGAGATTTTTTGTGCGATTTCTTATGTGCTATATTTTTTATGTGATGTATGGATTTCAATGGCTCTGGTGCCACTCTATTTTTTTTATCTATTTACAAGTGGCATAACGGATAATTTTAGGACCTCATTCCCCCCTGAAAGTTAGGTTTTGCCTTTAATATTTTATAAATTGGGTAAATACGTATTTAGCGTTGACAAATCATGGGCTCCTGGAGTCCAGCCTCTCCCCCCGTGACTAGGGTTTCTGATTTCCCGGGTTTTTCAATTCCGGGAAATATCCGGGAAATCGCGGGAATGGAATTTTCGTTCCCGGGATTCCCGGAAATACATCAAAATTTCAAAAAAATTAAAAACAAGTTATTTTTAAATAAAATCAATAATAATTATATAAAATAAGGATACATATAAACTCCAAATGTAATACTTATTTATATAATGAGCTAAAAAATACAAACAATATACAGTAAATTGATTATTCATTTTTAAAATAAGATTTCAAAAAGCATAAGCAATTAATACTTTTATCACTCAAACTAGTTCTAAGCTTTGTAACGAACAATCCAACAGCAGAAAATGCTCTCTCGGCTTTAACTGACGTTGGAGGAATCGTTTTTATTGCATAACAAAGTTTTATAATGTTTGGTGATGGATTTTCAGTCGAGTCGAACAACTGCATCTCTTGTTTCATGATTTTGTTGAAACTGGTAAATTTTTTGGTTGAACAATATAAAACTTTTATTTTAGAGTTAATTGCTTTCTCTAATTTTTCGTCTAATGTCAGAGGTTTTTCTTTCAAAATCGCTATGTTCTCTTCTTCTGAGTGTGAAGAGTTGGCTATTGATTCCTCTTCTTCGCAGAAAAGCATAGTCCCTATCATTTGGGCTTGTCTAACCAAACAGTTTTTACCAGGCAATCGCGAAATATCGATAGTAACTGCAGCTGCTTCATATTTTCTCCCAAAATTCAGGTATTGCATTAATCCTATTAAATTAACGTTGCGTCTCTCATTAATTCTTTGAATTAGAGAATATTTCATATTTTTTGCAAATTCTGAACTTTGTTCGTTCAATTCTCCAATGACGAAAGAAAATACACCTTCTGCAGTTAGCAAAGTTGCATTTTTACTGGCTTTAAGCCTTCTACAATTGTAGTCACGATTTCAAACTCTACATTGACCATCATTTGTTTTTCTTTAATGTCAATTAATGCTTTTTAAATTGCTGACTTTATTTCTAAAAATCTTTCAAGCATTGCCAACAAACTATTCCAGCGTGTTTTCGTATCCAAACAAACCATCTTTTCACAGCCAAACTATTCTTTAACATATATTTGTAAAATATCTTTCTTTATAGGGGACTTTCTGAATAATGTTACTACATTTCTAATATTTTTATAGTTTCATTTATGTTAGTTATGGAATTTTTTTCTGCATAAGTGACATGAAACAAAGTATCTGTTCCTACACCGCTTTCAAATTCTAAATCTAATGCTTTGTCTAAATCTTCAACAAGCTTTTCACTTTCACCATTATCTTCTTCATGCGATTTATCTTCTACTTCAACAGTGTTTTCTACCAAATCTATTTGTTTATTATAAAGCACATTGCACACGGCTAGGTGTATGACGTGTGCATAGCACATGTGATACTCACAACTCATTATTTTTCCGAACTTAACCATCAAACTAGCACCATCAGTACCACACGCAACTATGTGCTTTTCTGTTATGATTCCAAATTCCTGTAGTTTAGTCTCAACCGCTTTAACACAATTTTCTGCTGAAAAGGATCCACTAATTCTTAGCATTCCTAAATTAAAGTTTTCACCCTCATTGAAGTGAACGTATATGTTAAAATATCGTCTATTTTTAAGCGATGTAAACTCATCGAGCGTCAAGCTACAAAGAAGTCCTGCGTTTAACTTTGATGGAATTTCATTAGTAACCCGAGCTTTAATCACATTATATTGTTTATATACAAGCTTCATAACATCACTAGTGTTTGGAGGATAGTAATAACCTTTAGCATGTAAGGACTTCCTAATAAATTTACTTTTTGTTATTGCATTTACCGTGAATCCATCTACACAAACAAGTTTACTTACAATTTCCTCTAGTGTTTCTTTTTTTTTCTTTAAGAAAATATGATAATAAGGGTTTCTATTGTTCATAAGTAATTCTGTTATTATTATCACTATCAATTTTTCTCTTAGTAATTTCAGTATTTTGTGATCCTGACGAAACGGATTGAGTTGCTTTCGATATATTATGCTGAATTTGTAAATGGCGAAGCAAACGACATGTAGACCCACCTCTACACTTCAAAATACTGCTACATTTCAATCATATATATATTCAATATATATCATATATATATATATATATATATATATATATATATATATATATATATATATATATATATATATATATGCAGTCAGACCACCTTTTTACAAATCTTTCTATACTGCAATTTTTTTCCTGGAACATAGAACAGATAAATATTGAAAGATGAATCGCTATTTAAAAATTTCCACATAATGAACTTTTCTTCTGGTTTTTAGCGACTTCGTTAAATATAGGTCCGACTGTATGTGTATATATATATATATATATATATATATATATATATATATATATATATATATATATATATATATACTAAAATACTGTAAATCTAAAGAAGCAAATTAAATATAGGAGTATAAATATATGCCAAAAGTTAAGTATATATATCATCAGTTCCAGTTTTTGTTCTGGAAATACTGTTTCTTTCCCTCAGTTTTCAATTCTTCCTCAAATGATTAATTTTTAGATTTTTAAACTTTTGAATTATTTATTAAAAATGTGTATGTAATATAACTATCAATAAATCTGATAAAGGTTTAGAAAGTAAATAGTGTATCAAATATATTTTCATCCATGCTCCCCGCAAATTTAGTATCATTTTGTGGGGCAAACAGAAATTTTAAAATCTGCCCTTTTACTCAATGAAATTCCCTAGAAGTTTTGATAAATAATTTAAAAAGGCAGTTTGTAACAAAATCTACAGAAAAAAGTACTTCGAAGGAATAAATAATTATTCTGAAGAATGAAATTATTAAAAATTCGAATACAAAAGAATTTGCATAGTTTATAATAAATAAATGTCCCACTATCTTTATTTTGCAGATGCTGTTACTGTCTCGATTTTTCATTTTCAACTTTATCATAAACACAAAGGAAAAAATCTTTCCCCAAATTAAAATATTTTTTTTTAATTTTTTTTTATTTATTTATCTTTTTTTTTTTTGCACTAAAGAAAAAAAAAATGTGTTGGCATGGAAACAATGTTACAATTCAAGATTTTATAAATTAAAAATATCGGGGAAAAAAATTCACATTTGAAAAATAATTACTAAAATTAACCTTCCTTTACTGACTCATAGGCGTTTGAAAATTAACCAGTCTAAGGTGAATCAATTATTAATTATTAAGGTTGTTACTAAGAGATAAATATTAATAAATACGTGAAAGCTCATTTACTGCTGAAGTGCCGATTATGTGCGTTAAAAATTTTAATTATTGTATTAAAGGTATTTTATTTGTACAACGAATTTCTTGTTCATGGAATTGTTATATTGTAGTTACATAAATATAAACAAATATTAAGAATCTCACTCGAAATTTAGGTTTAGAAAAATAAGAAATATCGCGAGATTGTTTATAATAATATTCTCCCTCCAACACAGTTTTTGGGCTCATTCCCTTCTTCAAATTGCTCATTCAATTAAATAGCTCATAATAAAGACAAGTATTCCGAAATTCTTAAACAAATAATAGTTTTAAGTATTAGTACTTACGTTATCCACATAAATCAAGATCTTGGAACTTCGATCAGACAGTGCTAATTTGATACGAAATGTGAATACTTTTAAAAAAATAAAATACGTCTTGTTAACGAAGCTAGATACAGAGATAGAAATTGATTTGGACAGATACTCCTACCCGCAGCCAGCTGGAAAAATTCTCACCAATCCAACGAAAGCTTTAATCTTTCTTTCTCAAATTACACTCTTACCCAACGAACATTCCTTCGTTCAGGAATTTCTGGGTGAATGATCGCAAATTGTCACAGTAGGGTCAGCTAACGATGTTCGAGGTTGAAATCTACAGTCAAGTCAAAATAACTACCTCATAGATAATTGAAGCCCCGTCCGATTCCCGGGAAATCCCTGGGAATGAAGTATAATTCCCGGGAATAGAAAAAGTACAGAAATCTTATGATTTCCCTAGAAAGAAACCCTAGTTGGCACATCTATCTCCTAACTACCACATGAACTTGAGGACAATGAGTCAAAACGGATTGATCATAATCAGCCCTCCTGTTTTCGGTGGGTCCAATGACAGCAGGAATCGAACCCAAGAAACTCTGGTTACGAAGTCGTGACAATAACCATTAAGCTACCACGGCCACCATCACAGTGTCTAAAGTAAGGAATCTAACTAAAATGATTCACCAGGTATTTTGTTTGACTTTAAGCTGCTCATAAATTAGAAACTGCTACCAAATTTTACTGCAGTGGTGCAGTGGTTAGAATATCAAATTGTTAATAATGAACATTTAGGAATAACTTGGTCATTGAAGTGAAAGTGGAGATTATATTCATTCACAGAGCACTAGCATTTGTGAAACGAACTGGACCTCAGATTATTTTTGAAGTCCAGCCTCTCGGTCAAACTATGGATTAAAAAATGATAATAAACCGTGCACTACATCATCACTTTTCAAAGAGTTGGACAGGACATACCAATAAAGCGAGAAACAGTTGTTAGGCTAACATCATTTCGAGATAGGTCTTCTCTTCTAAGCACGCCAGGCATTAAGCCAAAGAGTGATTTTGTACTTGGTAAAATACCCAGTTAACCAGTTTTTAAAAGTTTTTCACTATGTTGACCATAACGACGTGGGCCATTGACCCGCGATGTGTCCTTTTAAATTTCTTAAAAAATCACGGACGTTATTTTCATTCTATTAAGAGGTCACAGGGGTGTTAAAAATGTTTCGAGAGCACAAAATACAAACAATTTTCGACTACAAATAATTCTTTGAGATTAAAATGAAATAATTTGATTCTTTTACACATTTCTTATAAAGGAATAAAGTTTTAAAAAAGTATAAAATATATAAAATATATCATAATTTTAAAAATAATAAGCACATAAAAATAAGAAAAATTTTGTAAGAAACAAATAGTAAGTTTTACGACGCGCATGATATTTTCTGCAATAATAATTCTAATTAGCAGCAATAAGTTGATTTAAAAAGTCAAATATATCCTTATTACATGCTAGCCTATCTTATATAAATAAAAAATAAATAAATAATAATATTTTTTAAAATAAAAAAAATACATTTTTAAAATTTTTTTTAAAAAATTCAATTTTTGTTGAAATATTTCAAAAAATTAAAAATTTATAATACTATAAATAGCTAGGATTTGAAGATTATGATAGAATTTATAATTCTGTGTAAAGTTTTATACATCAAAGTATGATAGTTTTTTAAACGCAATGCGCATAATTGAAAAAAACACAAACTGAGAAAAAGGGCTTTAAAGTTTTAAAATTGAATTTGAGAAAATAAATCTTAACACTTACACGCTAAAATGCTCCAGGATCATAAGATATACCTTCCTATTCCTGAAACAGCTCAATTTCTTATCTCTTTTTAATTTTCTTGGCTCTGCGAGCTTCAAAAGATGATTCGAAGCGCCTCTGTCTTGACGTAAAGATTCGACGATTGTCACGTTCAGCCAGGGACACACAAACATTTCTGTTAATTGTCAAGCCAAATTTCTCTAAAATAGTAATAAGTATTTGATTTCCATCATTAAAAACACTGGTTGCTAGATTTGCAGCAATCTCTGCAATCTGAAGACTAGAACCAATCGTCTTAGGACAAAACTTCTAAATTAATGAATTTAAACTTTCATTAGGATTCTGTGTCTTACCTCCTAAACATTTCTTCAGGAGTGCCGGATGAGATAAGTCTGCAAATACAGGCTTAATTACATCTCGAACAGCTTTAGCAACTGAGGGTTTGTGTTTATAATTTTGTAAATTATTTTTAATTGCGGCATTATACCTACACCATGTATTTGGATTTGTAGGACAAAACCAGTGCCTCGGTTCATCATCAGTGCTGCAAGAATGACCCCAAACAGCCCAAATGGCTTTCCGCATTTCCTTTACACTAGTAGAATTGCATCGAATAGCATTACCATAGTAATGCGCAAGTTTATCAATTAAACTATCAGTTAACCTACCTTTACCGCCAATAGTTTTACCATCAGATAATTTCTTTTTACTATATACTAATTTAAGCTTCCTTAGTCTTGTACCCATTCTCGTTTGCACATGGCCTACACATTCTATTTTCTGAATAAGATGGTCATCGCCGTATGGCTTGTTTTCAGAAAGGGCATTGAATGTTTTTGTGTCGCCATCTCCTATGTAGTTCGAATATTTCAGGTTGTGATGCTTTTCTGATCGATTAAAAATCCTCAACATCCCGTCAACCTCCATCTTACCAGCAGAGCCAGAATAATTTTTTCTACATGAAATCTTATGCACTCTTTGCCATTTATTGTACTTGATACCAAACTTTACCCCTTTATAACTGTCGCATTCTTTGCAAAATGTGGACAACACTTCCCTATCCAAAACCTTACCTGTTTCGGCCCCTATTACAGTACATACTCCAATCAATGATGAATGTCCTCTCGTCTTCCAGGTACCATCACCACTTACCGTTAAAAGGTTATCAGGTGACGAAGAATTTTCTTCGACAGCTGCCCTTTTCATGCTTTCTTCAGCGACTTCCTTCATAACACGTGAAAGTTTATTATTAATAACATCATACGATTTTTGTTCAACAGGATTAGGAAGACTCATTACAGCACAAAAGGTTTTTAATGACTCTAAACCTTGGCCTATGCATCTCATTGCTAAAATAGATCTGTTAATTTCTGGAGCATTATTTTTATTCCCAGTGTTTTCACAGCTTGAAAAAGTACAAACACTCCCACAGATTTTACAACGTATTTAAAAATTCGAACATAAACCACGAGTAGACTTTTCATTAATTGTTAATGGTTTATGACATTTTAAACAACATGATACTGATAAAATAGAGCTAAAAGTTGAAATAAAATCAAAAATACGATATCCTTTGAAGTTTTCACTTACTTTAACAAGATTTGACTTTAATGAAGTCTGAATTCCTGAGATTTTATTACTGGAAGCACACTTACTTGTATCTCTCCTTTCTGCAACATATGTATGAGAACATACCTTCATGAATTGGTTCCCTCTAAATCTCTCTTCTTTTCTTAGGACGTTTACCTGAATGTCTACGATGAGTATTTTCCATTTCAATCGAGAGTTTTCAATTGTTTTCAATTTTGATAAACGGTTTTAAACAACGCTGTTTTGAATTTTGATAAGTTATTTCAAACAACGTGCTAGCATTACCCAAACAGAATCAAAACAAATTAAAAAAGTGTGTGTTGAGTTGCAAGCTTCCTTCTCAATTAAGCAAGTGTTTAAAATATTTCATGAGGCTTTTTAAAAACAGAAAAATAAAACGTATGCGGAAATCAAGAATAAGTGGGTGTGGCATGTAGCCATTTAAACATTGTTATTACTAAATTGCTGTTTGGAATTTTTCGAATAACTTTCGAAGTTTTTGTAGTACTATCACGTGGTTGGTATCAAAATGTTCAGAAGAAAATGAGGAACAACACATATTTTTTTCGAAAATTCGAAAAAATCCAAGATTAACACCCCTGTGACTTCTTAAAGCAGTGCTTCTCAAACTTTCTTGACTTGCGACCCAGTTTTCAATAATAAATTTCATCGCGCCCCCTCCATATAATAATATGTATTGAATTCAATAATAATATACTTTGACATAAAGCTACAATACGACTTTAATTATAAACTGCACAAATTATCAAGATAAGTATTAAATTGTGCATATATAATTTTATAACATTCCCAAAGGATCACTGGTAATTATTACACTTGTTCTTAACTTAGCACTGATAAACTAAATATGAAACATATTGTGCAGTACTCATACATTTATAAGTGCATTGTATCAGTGTAAATCTGTATTTTATGATGTCCAGAATGTATTTTGTGTTTAGCTTCCTTTCAGTAAACTAGTAATTTTTTTAAAAAAATAATCTTTTATATTTTCGACTTTTCAATATGCTCAGCCCCACTTGTAGGGTTATCACGCCCCCTAGGGGGGTGCGCCCACAGTTTGAGAAACACTGTATTAAAGAGTTCGCTATTACAGCTTTTTCCTTTAGCATCTGTATAATGCAAAAGGAAGATAAATAGGGTTATCTGTGCATCGATGATTTTATACTTTTATCAGATTTCTCATTTGCATGTGTTGAAAATATGCATACATACACAATAATTTGCATACACTACAAATTTAACAGCCCCAACGTGTATAGATACTAGTCATTACTCGTCTTCTTCACTGGGTACTTCAAGATGTGGTACGAATATGTGTTGTTTACCTGTTCGAATGTATTGACAAATAGCTTTTATAACTCTAACCTCTTGATTCGAAAAGAACATGACTTTAAATTCTAAACTTGAAGCAAAATTAACTTTGACGCTCCTCTGACCCCTCGAAAAACGTTTAACCCTGTAAAAACCATTTTTGTTGGATCTCTACTAAAAAAATAAACATGCATGCCAAATTTAAGGTATATATCTGATAGTTGAAAAACCGAAATTATTTTATCGATAAGCCCCGTAACCTCATATGAGAGTTGATTTCCCAAAGATCCGTTCTTAGTGGAATTCAATTCAATAAAATAAAATCATTCCTACCAAATCTAGATCTAGTAGTTCGAAAACTA
Organism: Trichonephila clavipes; assembly: GCA_019973935.1. Taxonomy (NCBI): domain Eukaryota; kingdom Metazoa; phylum Arthropoda; class Arachnida; order Araneae; family Nephilidae; genus Trichonephila; species Trichonephila clavipes. The sequence goes on along the minus strand of BMAU01000316.1, from coordinate 1,231,920 downwards.
GATTTTTTCATCTATACATCCCAGTAGCTTCTCGCTCTCCCCATAGAACATTTCCGCAAATTCAGTTCTTAGTGGATCGCTATTCATAAAAAAAACATGGTTACCAAATTTTAAGTATGCAAGTTTAACAGTTCAAAAACAGGATATTTTCCGTTACATCCCTCTTTAATTCTTCGCGAGATATTCCGAGGGTCTATTTTTGCAAAGTTTATTCTTAGAGGAAATTTACTCCATGAAAGGAACATACCTGCCCAATTTAAGTTTGTAGTTCCAACACTTCGAAAATAGAGATAGTTATCTATAATGTCGCTTAAAGCCCACGAAATGCTTCATGGAGGTCAATTTTAGCAATTATCTTTAATTGCACATATCTTCATGAAAGAAAAGTGCTTACCAAATTTCAATTCTATAAGTCAAATAGTTCAAAAATGGGAATATTTATTTATATAATCCCAGCGACACCCTAAGGAATAAATTTTTGAGAACCCTTTTTACAGATCTTTAAGCTTTGAAAGGAACGTGATTATAAAATTTTAATTTTCTATTTTAAATAATTCAACCATGAGCATATTTATCTATACTGAACCTAAAGCTTTTGCAATGCTCCTTGGGGGTTGATTTTCGCAAAATTTTCTTTATGACGGATCTCTACCCCAAGAAAGTAACGTGCCTACGAAATTTAAAGTTTGTAGGTGTAATAGTTAAAAAACGGGAATAATTATCTATAACGCCACTTGAGCCCCCGCAATGCCCTTTAAAGGTCAATTTTGGCTAAACCTCGTTTGTAGCGGAAATCTACACAATGAAAGGAACGTGCCGCCCAAATTTCAAATTTGTGTAGTTCTAATATCTCAAAAACAGTAATATTTATCTATAACGCTCTTTAGTCTTTGCAACGCCTCTTGGAAGCTGAATTTAAAAAAATCCGTTTTAAAAGATTCTCCATTTCGTGAGAGGAACATGGCTACAAAATTGCATCTGAGGGTCTAATAGTTCCAGAGATGTCGTGGTGAGTGAGTGAGTCACTTTTCTCCTTCATATAAATGAATATCTCTCTCTCTCTCTCTCTCTCTCTCTCTCTCTCTATATATATATATATATATATATATATAAGGATAAAAATTTTACATTCTTAATATAATATTTTTAATATATATAAGATTAATGATGATTTTTTCTTGTAATTTTATTTCCAATTACCTCTGTGTAGGAGAAATTATTATGTTGGTATTAAAAAAATGGCTGATTTACAACTGTATTTAACTTATATTGAAAATATTTCGTATCCTTTCTCAACCTATCCTTGCGTATCCTTTCTCAATCCTTTTTCAACATCTGCAACGCATTAAATAGATGAATTCAATTCGACTAGTTATGCATATAATCAAATATATTAAAAGTAACGATATTATCAAGAAAACGCTTATTTTATTGCGTTATAAAAAAAGCCTCTTTTAATGAATGAGTTATTCCCATGTAATAAAAAACATATTACATTTAAAAAATCAGTATTTTTCATATTACATTAATTACATTTATTATTCTAATTTAAATCTACAGTTCATTTTATTCCAAAATTTAACCACATGTCCATGACAATAGTTTCGTAAAGCATCGTAGTAGAATCATTTAGCAAGTTGATTTACAAAACTGAAAACCGTCCAACATAATTTCAAAACTTGTTCAGGGAGAAAAATTGCTTTCCGTAACCATGCTGTCTTAAAAATTCGTTTCTCTCATAATCATTAAACACTAACTCTGGTCAAAATTTCTTCCTCACCATTAGCTGCCTACTCAGCAGCTGTCATTGATCACACGGCATCTGTTAATCCTGTAGAAACATGTTCAATAAAAGAATCTACTTTTCCTATGCTTTAATTTGCAAAATTTAAAGTGAAAGCAATTCTTCTAGGTATAATGATATCGATGTTTTAAAAAAACCATGAACAATAGGAATATAGTATCGATATTTATAACAGTTAATGTGAAAATAATGATTTAAATTTTATTATAATTATTCCCATGACCTATAATTAAAGTAGATGCGTTTGAATGAAGGATGGATGAATAAGTCATCCGTATCCATTATATAGCATGCTCCATAGATGACTAAATAGTGCACAGTTAATAAAGTAAGAAATAGTGGGTTGTTAAAATTCCTTTAGTGTTCATAAGTGATAAAAGATTTTAATACCAAATACTTTGCAATTTAATGTAGGCTAAATCAGTTTAATTAATTTACTTATACTTGAATCATTGTTGAAAAGTAAATTCTTTAAAACAAATGTGCTTTATCTACAGATATGTCTTTGTATATTATTGCTAGATAAGGAATAACTTTTTATTGGAAATTAGATTTATATGTCCCTACATTAGTTAAGCGATGTGGATAATAAATTTTTTAAAAAAATTATTTCCTTTTTTATCTTATATATTTAAAATTTTTCTAACAAATTGGTACAAAATTGATTTGCTTACATATTACTTATCTGGATTTTGCATAATTATTATGCGTATTAAAAGATCGATGCCAACTCTATATCCTTCTATTAATTGTTAAAAAAAGAATCAATGTAAAGATGCCAAGAAGAGCCAAAAATACTAGTCTATATGGCTTTATGTTTCTTAAAGCATAGTATAGATGAAAGCTGACAAAGTAAATATAAGAGATATTTCCAACATTACTTTAAATTTAATAAAGGTTTTTAATAAGAACGAAATAAATAAAAATATCACAGAAATAATATACTTTTCTTGAAACCACCGACATCAACATTATTTTTTTAAACCACACGTTTCATTCCAAACATGTTAGTCAGAAATCCAATCACTTCTAGTACTGAACATCATTAATTACATCCTTGAAATTCAATAACCAAAAATGTTTTTGTTTTTTTTAAATATATGAATGATGGGGATTTGACTTATTTTCTACGGTTAGAAACACATACTATTAGCTAGAATTATTTAAACGTCTGAATGTTCAATAATAAGTAGTTTTCAAGGAAATTTACTTTTCTTCCTTTTTGAAGTGAAACTTCTTTAAGCGCATGAGGGTAAAATTTTTACAGATGAAACGTCACGCCGGTATGCAACGGAAGTGTCGGAAAAGAGAGAGAGAGTGATCGAGACCGATTGAGAGAGAGTAAGACAGGGCGAGGTGAGAAAGATTGAACAAGAGAGAGAGAGAGAATACGGGATATCGAGAAAGAATACACGCCCTATTGGTTGTGTATTCGTTTACTAGTTAATTATTAGAACTTTAGATGGCATTTCTGTCGCATAGCGTAATATTTACAATATTATTAGACACTTCTACAGTGAATAAACAGTAAGTGAATTTTATAAATAAAAACTTTGTGAAAAACTTTGTGAAAAAACTTTGTGAATAAATTTGTAAGTTGTCCTGTATCAAGCAATTATTCGAAGTAAGTAATATATCTGTTATCTTTTTGTTTATTTACAATTTTTTATGATAATTGGTTTGAAGGTTAGGTAGTTTTAATATTTACAAATAACATGTGGTATTTCAACTTGCCACTCGTCATTTGATAATTTAATAAATCATTTACCATAAAATAAAAATATTTCATAAATTCGCTTTTCTAAATTTTGAATTCAAAAACAAAACTTAATTAATAATTTCTAATATTGACAAAAAACACGTTGCATTTTTATTTACAATTCGTCATTTGAGATTTCAATAAGTCATTGTGCATAAAATACTAATAACAATATTTCATAAATTCTTTTGACGAAATTTTAATTTAAAAATTGGAATTTCTAGAGTTATCATTAATTTACAAAAATTTTGTATATATTTAAATTGGATTAGGTATTTTTAATATTTACAAAAAAATCACGAGAAATTTTAATTTAATATTCAACATCTGAGATTTGACTATATTATTTTTCAAACAATATAAAATAAATTTATTTTAATAATTCTCTTTAATTATTTTATTATTAAATATTGATTTCAAATAACTTTTCATTTTCAGATTGCAATGCCAAAAATTGTGGTGCGAGAGTGTGAAACACTTAAAAATAAAATATCTATTAGACGGCCAGCTAAAACATCAACAGAACGTTCACGAGAATTTAGAGAGCGAAAAAAAAGGCTTTAAAAATGCAGCTAGCCAAGAGTTGAATATCTCATCGTCCATCATTACAGAAACTACACCAAAAACTCCAGCAGAGCGTAGTCGTGACTACAGAGCTCGAAAAAGACAAAAATCTGAAGAAAATCAATAGTCAAATGATTTGACGCGAATCACTGTTGAAGTTGAAGTACATCAAGAACAAGACAATTCTCAACCTTCGACTTCGACTTTACCAATTAAAAGAAAAAAAAAACTTCAACAGAACGTGTTCGTGAGTTTAGAGCAAGAAAAAAAAATCATTGACAAGCCTTTCAGAAAACATCATTGAAGATTTTCCAACATCATCAAAAATATTATTAATGCTAATAACAATAACAATAATAATAATAATAATAATAATGGTGATAATAATAATATTAATAATAATAATAACAATAATAATGGTGATAATAATATTATTATTAATAATAATAATAATAATATTAATAATAATAATATCGATGATGAGAATCATGTCAATATTACAAATAATACGAGACGTATTCAAGATAATGATTTACGAGTACCTTATCCTACTTTTCACAGGCATCAAAATGCTCACAAGGAATTTAAGGAAAAATTTATCAATAACTCGTTTGGGCATGTTTGCTCAGTATGTGAGAGATTGTGGTTTAAAGAAGATTTAAAATATGCATCTATTCAACACCAAGAGATATTAAATATAATTCTTCCTCATGTATCAACGACAAAATTGCTTTATGCAACACATGTCTTAACGCATTAAACAAAAATAACATTCCAATAATGGCTGTATATAATGGGTTCAAATATCCACAGTTTCCAAGTCATTTACCACCACTAGATATTTTATCTGAAAGATTAATTTCACCTCGTATACCTTTCATGCAGATCAGAAGATTAAGACATGTCAACGGTCAATATGGAATTTTAGGGCAAATCATTAATGTGCCTGTTGATGTTGATACAATGATTAAAAGTCTACCACGAAACGTAGATGATGATTATTGTATTAATGTACATATCAAGCGAAAACAAATTCATAAATCAAGCTATTTGCAGGGCATAATTAATAAACGCACAATAAAAACCTGGCTACAATTTTTATTAGCTACACCACTTTTTATACTATGTATGAAATTAAATGAATCAATCATTTTTTGACAATAATTCAATTTCAACGGAAATTCCTTTTAGAAGATATTAGTGAACATATACCTATTGAAGAAAGTCTAACTGCTCAACAACATACACTGTCATGGGATGAGGAACAATATCTTTGTATTGCACCTGGAGAACAAAAATGTTCCACGGAGCTTACTGTTCGATGAACATGCAGAAGAGCTTTCATTTCCGTCAATTTATTTGGGTGAATTTCGAGATTCAGAGAAGGAATTAAAGCAACACCATTCATGATGGCATCAAGTGAATTACGAAGATCTGATCGACGAGCTGTGACACCGCATCATCTTTTATACGTAGCAATGAAAATTATGAGATTGAGAGTTCGGGATTCCCTGACGATTGCTTTTAAACATGTTGGTAAAAATACAACGGTCACTCGACAACAAATTGAAGACGAACATTACATCAATAATTGTATTGAAACAAATCTTGCTTTTTACGATCAATTCCGAATTCAACATGGTATTGGTCGAATCGTAAAAAAGATCTTTTTTGCTATGATAAGGCACTAGGTAAACCAACAATTTTTTAACATTAAGTGCAAATGAAATTGGTTGGACAGATCTAATACAAATATTATATACATTGAAACATAGTGGAGTTGAAATTTCAACGGAAGCTGCTGAAAACTTGCATTACCTTGAAAAACTACTTTAATTAATGAAGACGCAGTAACGTGCGCGATTTACTTCAATAAATTAGTAAATGTTTTAATGTCTATCCTACAGTCGAAAAAAATTAAGTCCGTTCGGAAAAATATTACGTTGTCGAGTACTTCAAGAGGATTGAACTTCCGCATCGTGGAAGTCCACACGCTCATATCTTATTGTGGTTAAACAATGCTCCAATTGATGCCATGGGAAACGATAAAATTGATGCGATAACATTAATTGATAATTTAATTTCTGTTTCATCTGAAGAAGCATCAGGTAATATAAAACTTCAAACTCACAAACACACATTTACGTGTTACAAAAAGAATAGGCGCAAACGGACCACAGAAGTGTAGATTCGAGGCGCCTTTCATGCCGTCTAGATCTACAATAATATTATCACCTATGCAAAAAGAGGAACCTGGTTTTCGCGATTACTTCAATCAATACAAAAGCATAAGGGTGAAACTAGAAAATAAAGATTATCTGGACATGGATGATTTTTATAAAGACAATAACATACTTTCAGATGACCATTATCATAATATTCTACGAGCTGGGATAAATAGACCGAGAGTATTTTTTTAAACGCCAGCCACGTCAGAAATGGAACAATTCCTTTAATCCATTCATTTTAAATAAAATTAAATCTAACATGGATATTCAATTCATTACGGAGGAGTATTCTTGCGCTGCTTACGTTGCTGAGTATGTAAATAAAACAAATAGAGGAATAAGTCATCTTCAACGTTTAATTATCGAAATTATGAATGAAAACCCTGAGTTTGATATTGTTGAGGTTACTAGAAAAATTGGAGTGAATATGTTAAATCACGTAGAAATTACAAGTCAGGAAGCTGCTTGGTACCTTCTACGAGAGCCAATGTCAAAATGTTCGACTGTTGTAACTACTATTCCCACAATGTGGCCTGTTGATCGACAAAGAATACGAAAAACTCAAAAGGCATTAGACGAAATGGGTATTGGAGAGGATTCAACTAATATTTGGCGTGATAATTGGTTTGACAAGTATGAAAAGCGACATCAAGATTTAAATGATGTCACACTTGCTCAATTTGTTGCAAATTACACAGTAAAGAACGACGGAAGTTATTCACTCAGAAAGAAACCACGCATCATACGTTATCGTAAATTTGATATGGCGCAAGATCTAAATGAATATAAAAGAGAGATGGTATCTTTACATTTTCCGTTCCGTAACGAAGACGCAGAAATACTGTCTGAGCTAAAATTCATTCAGATATATGATGAGAATGAAAATTTGATTTTTAAGTCGTCGAAAAGATTTTGAATCAAATCTAGACATTCGTAAGACTATTGAAATTTGTCGTTGCTTATGTCGTGATGATGATATTCTCGATAATGAAATGACCAAGAAGCAGCAAACAGATACCCTGAGCCGGATCCATATCAAAATTTATTTCAAAACGCGAATCCTGAAATTAATAATGCTGATATTCGTGCAGCTGTGTTAAACAAGCTTGACCGATAGCAAAAAAAAAAAAAAAGAAAATTTAATGGAAAATGCCGAGTTTTGTAATGTAATGAGGATGTCGAATAATAAGCAGAGCGAGCTTTTACATCATGTATTATCGCATCTACTATATTCAAATGGAAATCCACTACAAATTTTCTTGACTGGTCCAGCTGGTTGTGGCAAAACATTTGTCATTAAGCTTATCATGGAAATTTATAATCGTTTTCCAATACCGATGGTTTTTGCAATGCATACATAGCATGTGCTTCAACTGGTAAAGCCGCTGTGGCAATTGATGGTACCACTGTACATACAGCATTCAAGATCACACTTTCAAGGTTGCTTCCTTTAAGTATTGAAGTAGCTCATCAATATCGAGCACTTTTCAAATTTATAAAAGTTATAATCATCGACGAAGTTAGCATGATTAGTGCTGAATTACTTGGGCACATTGATTCACGATTAAAACAAATCACTGGAAACTATAATACTAATTTTGGAGGTTTGGATATGATTTTAATTGGTTATTTGCGTCAGTTACCACCAGTAAGGGCGACACCGATATATAAGCAACAAAAACAAAAAATATTCAGTCCACTTCTATGGAGAAATCTAAAATTCTACGAGTTAGAAGAAGTTATGAGGCAATCCAATCGAGTATTTTCTTCGATTCCGACAAAAATTGGTAATGGTGACCAATTAGCAAGCCAGGAAATAGAACTAATAGAATCACGATTATGTACTGTTCATGAAGCAGATACTCACTGTCCGCATGCAATACGGTTATTTACTACAAATCACGCTGTCAATGTTTATAATAAGAAAATTTTGGATGGAGCTATAGAAAAATATAACTCTACAGCTACAGATGTTTACATTGGATGCACATCAACAGAACAACAAGCGTTTGTACGCCAAAAATTACACAAAATGTCGATAATTGATACAGGAGGTTTACCATATGAAACAGTTTTTGTAAAAGATATATATTATATGATAACAACCAATATTGACGTCTCCGATGGTTTGGCGAATGGTGCCGTTGGAAAATTAGTTCATATCGAACGAGATGATTCAGGCCAAGTTAACTTTGTATGGCTTGAGTTTTCAGATTCACCAAAAACTGGTCAAAAATTCGAAAAAAAGTTGCTGGACATGTTGCGGCAAATAATATAAGTCGAACTGCCGTACCAATCGGTAGACGATCATCAACAATACCACTAAATAACAATAAACAATAAATGTGAAAAGGTCCCATTTGCCATTAGTTTGTGCTTGTGCAACAACAATTCACAAGTCTCAAGGAAGTACGTACTCGAAATTGTCTACGAATATGATAAAAAACAGTCACAATCATTGGTATATGTTGCATTGTCTCGTGTCACAACTATCGAAGGACTACGGATTACTACAAGCAACAATGATTTGACCTTTTACCATGGACGAAGACCATCAACAACAATGATACATTTACGAGATGAATTTAGAAGACTTTCATTAAATTGTGTAAAAACGGTTGATAGTGGCATGCTATATTTCATACGACAAGAACAGGGATTAACTGTATATACTCTTAATTGTCAAAGTCTTCGAAGTCATTCTCAAGACTTATTAAAAATCAAATTATACAAGAATCTAACATCATACTTTTATCTGAAACTTGGATAAAGTCTAATTAATTTTGACTGTATTGTTAACTTTAAACGACCGAACGTTCGAGCAGGTGGGTGGGTATTTATTTCAATAAAAAAAAACAATACGACAAATATTGTTACGCCAAACGTTACAATGACAGCAATTAATTCATCATCACAGCAACTAGTATCAACATCAATTGGTGACATTTGCATGGTGGAATGTCAAACTCTTCATGGAAGAAAAATAATTTTCGCTGCTGTATACATATCAATTAATCAAAAAATTGAAGATATAATTAGTTTCTTGCATCACCAATTACTTCCATACAGCCACGGAGGTGCTGCTATTCTCGGTAATGAGAATGATAAAATACCACTTGTTTTGGGTGGTGACTTTAACATTAATTTTGCAGTTGATGATTCCAAACCATTAATTAACTTTCTAGAAGAAAAATTTAGTCTACAGCTAAATAATAATCCAAACACACCAACTACAAATTCAGGAACGACAATAGATGCTATTTTTACAAGATATTTAGATAATGTTGAAACACGAACTTATGTTGCATATTTTACCTATCATAATGCTTTTAGTCACAATAATACCAATACAAACAACGTCAAACAATGTAAATATTGAAGAAATAAATTGAAAAATTAAATTTATAATTTACATTAATTTTCAACACTTTTTTTTATTTTAATGACAATTAAATTCCTAACCTATCTTCCTTTTCCCTTCCTCTTAATCTTGGAAATTTAAAGTTTTAGATTTGTATAAATATAAACAAGATTTATAAAATTAGTTCGCCAAAGAAGTTTCACTTCTGACATGTGTACTTTGTACGCACGCATGTTTTTTTTTTAACTTTTGCTCTTTTTTGATGACCATGAAAAGAATAATAATAAACTAAAATATAATTTTTTTGTGATGAATAACCTTCAGTAATTAGAATAACGTGTATAATTCTTTCTATATTTATTTTAAAATAATTTAAATAAAGTTTAGCCATTTTCTTTTTGCACGTAAAAAAGCAGTTAAGATTGATTGATTGATTTTAAAGTATTATATTCTCCAATGTACAAAATTGATCCAGGTGTATCATTTCGAAATATTTAACTATCAAGTTTAATTTTGGTTATTTTGAAAGATTTTGATTTTATTACATTTATTAATATTCATACTTTGATTCATAGAACTGTTGTGAAAAAATATTTAGTAAATATTTTACAAAGAGACATACATTCGAATCAAAAGAAAAATATGTGCTTTCTCACAACAAATTATCGTTTAAGACAATTGACAATATACTTTTCAGACAGTTTGATAAACGAATTTTGTTAAAAAGAAAAATCAATATTCTTTTATAACACTGATGCTCAAATAAACTTGTATTTAGGGGAACTTAGAGAAACTGAAAAAAAGGCAACAGCAGTGTACTTTAATTGTCATTCATGTAGCTTAATTATTGCATATATGTGCGGATTTCATTGACAATAGCACTTACAGTTTATGTTCGAATTCCAAATTAACGACAAGTTCAATTCCAACACTTTATATATTTCCTTACATAATTAATCTTTTGTGGTTTAAAAAAAAATGTCAAATTTTCATTTTAAAGCAGTATTGAATTTTTATTTGTCGTTTACGTTAATATACATGATACTTTCTTAAGATTAATTTTACATTGAAATCCTGCCAAAATTAGATTTTATCATTAAACTTTTAGGTATAGTGTTAAAATAATAGATTAAATCTATCAAAAAAACTCCAATGGTTAAATGTTACTATTTTTTTCTAAATATAAAATACTTACTTTTTGTCCTAAAAGTACATTAAAATCAATTTTTTCAAAGTAAACGATTTTACAGTTAAATTTAATTTTAAGTATCGGGGAAAGCTGGATGAAACGAATGCATATGAATATAAGTTATTCTTTGATGTGACACAACATCAGTTATTGTTTACATTTTAGAGATCAGAATATACATAACAGTTCAAATAGATGCATCCGGTCATTGCCCTTTATACACTAGAAAATGTGTGACGTCATATAATTAAATTGATTTGTCTGGCTTTTAAACGGAGCTTTGCTGACATTGATGAAACAATATGCGCAACTCTTGTCAAATATCCTTCAACTTGTTTATGATCAGTAAAGTTGATAAATTGCATTAACGTACTTTTAGGATTGAATTGACAACTATAATAAATTAGTGAGCTTGTTTTACAATAATTGCTAGACTCACTTAGTTGTAATGTAATCTTTAAGTCTTAATTTAGAATTCTGAAATATTTCATTTTGTATTAAATTAAAAATATTTTAATGAATCTGTTTATAATAAATATATAATCAATGCATGAAAAATATAAATGATAACAGAAATTATCAGTTTTAATGAAAAACACAAGTTCTAAGAAATCAGAAATGATAATTATGTAGTTTACTAACATTTCATGCATTTGTTATAGACGATATTCATAACAAAATATATTTTAATTGAATTAATTTTACTTTGTCATTATTGAACATCACTTATTCGTTTTCCGAATCATTTTATTAACATTTAAATATTTATTGAATGCAGTTTTTATTGTAGTTTTTAGACTTTCGTTAAACTTTTAAAATAATAAACAATTTTTAGCTTTTTATTTCAATTGCAAAATATATTAACTCTAATTCTGCTCAGAATATTCATGTGATTAAGGGGAAATTGTAAATGAGAGAGAATGCATGATTTTCAATTCTAAGAAAAAATATTCTTATTGAATTAGACATTTTTATGTTAAGGATAGTTTCTTTTTTTATTCTTACAAGTGCAGGG